>JAOBRE010000014.1:37786278-37798660 GCA_027574745.1 Occidentarius platypogon
CTCGCTGGCCACGGGGCTCGAACCCGGACCTTCTTGCTGTGAGGCGACAGCGCTAACCACTACACCACCGTGCCGCCTCTGCTGTATCATGTTCAGTATTAATCCATTCACTTCAATAAATGCCGCTAGTGAGGTACACTGAACATTATACATACCCGAAAGAGAACCCTTCATGATTTGGGAGTTCTATTGCTCTGACAGGTTTGTTCAGCCGCCGAGTGCTTCGGTACGTTGAGAGGCAAAGGCTGAAGAATGCGTCTTTGTTTTACAGGCTTTGGAATATAGCTAGTTTCAGACTATGAACAGTGTTGATTGTTATGATCATCTATAACCGAAGGTCATTCCACAGACCATGGAAATATTGCTGGGTCACAGTTTAAGTATGTCTTTTTCCCACCAGGGAAATGTAAGCTACAAACACTTGTCCATTTCAATTCAGTTCGAAGGTTTTCGTTGTGGATTAAACTTATCCATTTCTTTCTTCTCTTCTGCTCGACTGGCAGCTGATGATAACTCAAATTAGGAGTTCTCTTTGTTGTGGAGACACAGTAAGGCACACAGCAATTCACTTTAGGCGGCATGGTTAAAACCGGTTAGACAGAACAATGCAGTGTTTCACAAAGGCAAAAGTAAACAATATAGCAGAGCTGACCCTGGGTATCGCTCATAATGCATTCTGGTAAACAGGCGATGATGTAATTATGAGTTAGGGTTATTCTGGCCAAGTCAACCAAATATGGTTCGTCTGAAGCCTGGACCAAGTTCGGCAGTGATGACAACAACGACCTGCTTTCACTCTCGCTCATTGTTCGCCTTATTTAATCCCTGACTTCTGTTAGTTCGTCTTGCATTTGTCTTGATTTTCCAGAAGTGTTCCTCACCTCTACTTGTGCATTTTCATTTGTGTGTTTTCTGTTTTGTTACTACTGTAGGATTTATTTTATACCTCCAAAATTGCTGTTTAGGGCTTCATGATGTGTTAAGATTTCTGTTTCTCTAGCGACAGTTATCTTTGGCCAGGCTCTGTTTTCAAGGGTCAGCAGATCAGATTGTGGAATGCATCTTTATTAGCCAGTTTAGAAAGTTAGTACTCCTTTTATTTCAATATTTTAAGGGCCTAATACACACAACTGCATCAGCATGCTACAAATATTTATCTAAAATCATGGTGAAATTGTTGTATTACTTAGCCTTAATTTATGATCATCTACTTAGGAGGTTTTCTGACACTAGGCTCCATTAAACTGAGCGTAGGAACAATTTGAGTTGAAATGTTTAGAGGATCTTGTGTGTAACCATTTTGTTTCTTCACCATTGATTTGCTCTCATTGTAAAAGCACTCAGCGGGTTAAATACAGATTCGTCATTGTGTAGTTAAAACATTAAGATGTCATATGGTGGGAAATACAAGCAAGTCTGTTTTATTTCAAATTCAGCAGAAGGTATGCTTTAGCCAATAAGAAGTCTGCATTAGGCAGCCAATCAGAAGTCTGTGTTCAAACAAAGAAAAGTCAGTGTACAGTGATTTTAATAGGAGCCACCATTTGGTTTTGGGGCAGTTCTATGATTGGTCCCTTATAGCAGAATGGAGTTCAAAACTTAATGGTAGAAGTTTAAGAATTCAGTGTTGTTCGGGCTCACTTAGCATTGGAATTGTTTTATGCAATAAAGGTGCTTTTCAGGTAGCTTCTTTCATGTAAGTGTATGTTTTGACTACTTTTGAGGTTCAGACTTCCACAACACTATCCTCTGTAAGGATGAAAATATTAAGTGGAAATGTCAGAATTCTGTTCATTCATGAGAGAGAGTGAGTGAGTGAGTGACAACATTCACATAACTTTTCTTTAGAGTATATTGTTATAACTGTTATCTTATTACTTGTTACTGTTGAAGTCATTGTGCATAGTATGTAAATTAAACTTTGCCATTGTTTTATATATGTTTATGGAAAAAAATAAGGTTAATTTATGGTTGGTTTCGGCTATCCATGTTAGATCTTGGAATGTAGCCCCCATGGATATGGCATGTCCGCTGTATCTGGCGAGGTTTTTTTTTATTTGTTGTTGAGTTTGCCTCCAGTTGCTTTACATTGAGGCAGCATGAGTAGTACCATCGCAATATCACTGCATCATGTATATCACCACCAGCAACATCACGACCGGTCACAACACATAAATCTGAAAGTTCCAATTCTCACTGGAGCCATAACCAAGGGTTTATATAAATATCACTAGGTCACCAGGGGGTAGGCTAGTGTTTCTACTTTGCCATTTTGCTCCCGTTTCACAGGGTACCATTAATGCATAATAGCAGAAAATGCATGGTTTTCACTCTGAGTAGGAATGGGGTATCAGATAACCTGATCCAAAGACATGCACTTAGGTTGACATGGGGCGGCCTTGGGCTGAGGTGCCCTTGAGCAAGGTACCTGACCCCTGACTGCTCCCCGGGCACTCTGGTGGCTGCCCACTGCTCTGAGTGTGTGCGTGTGTTCACTGCTTCAGATGGGTTAAATGCAGAGGATGAATTTCACTGTGCTTGAAGTGTGCATGTGATGAATAAAGGTTTCTTCTTCTTTCTTCTTTAAACCTCTCCATACAGTTGTGGTTCACAGAAAAGCACATACTGCACAGCATGTTGAACCTTGAGGTGGATGAGCTACATAAGCAAAAGATCATGTCGGGGTCCACGTCGGTCAGCCAAAAACAGAAATCTGTGGGTCCAACACTTTGGGCTCATTAATACCAATCAATCATTGCTTGAATGCCACAGCCTATTTGAATATTATTGCTGACTATGGGCCACAATTTGCTCATGTTCTAATGGCTATTTCCTGCATGATAATGCACTATGTCACCAAGTAAGTCAGCTCAAATTGGTTTCATGAACATGACAATGAGTTCAGTGGCCTTCCCAGTCACTGGATCTGAATCCAAGAGAACACCTTTGGATGTTCTAAGATTCGAAGCATTAGAGTGCAGCTGAAAAACCTGTAGGAATTGTGTGATGCAGACATGTCAACATGGCCCAGAATCTCAAAGGAGTGTTTCCAGCATCTTATGGAATCCATGCCATAAAGAATTTTGGCTGGTTTGAGAGCAAAGGGAGGCCCTACCCAGTATTAGTATAGTGATGGAGTTCAGTGAGTGTATGTTAACCCTGGAGAGGGATCAGAAACCATAACTGCTCGTTTTTTGGCTCTGCTGGTGGCAACCCTGGGGAATAAATGAGATGGCAGGAAGTGATGGAGGACAGGAGAAAGGAATTTTTTGATTGCCGTGTAGGACTGTACCATCTGAGCCTATAGTAGGTTGCGTTTCTTTAACTATAGCAGAAAGTATGTCCGCATTTGAGCCTTTCTCACTATGATGTCATTGTTTCCTTCCCCATATAAGCGCCTGGGTTATTGGTCATAGGAATCTGAATGACTGCGTAAACATTTCAGAGCCATTTATGGATGGAGGGAAGGGCTATTTAAGGCTTTATGGAGAAGGGATAGATGGCTAGGGAGGTGTACTTCTGAAGAGTGGAATTTTCTGGTGTTTATGCATCTTTGTCTGAGTGGACTCAAAATGGCTGACTAAAAGCCTCCTTTGTTTTAAACACTTGGGACCTCACTTTTAGGAATTAATATTTCAGACTAAGCAGTACCATTGTCGACACACCAAAATTTATTGCCTTCAACAGGATGCTACAATTTGCAACAGTTTATCTAAGGATTAGACCGATCAGCATCAAGATAAGGTCTCCCAACAGATGGACTTTGTAGAGCCCATAGTTTGACCCAAAGGCTGACCTGAGCCTGACACCAAGAGCTAGTGTTACTCTACACTACACTGTTATTCTGTCACCTTGTTCAGTTGGCACTAGAACTTTCTTGTCTAGAAGTTCAGGCACTTCTTGTATCTGACTTTTACACTTGTATGTCACTCTGAATAAGAGCATGTCATGTCATGGAATGGAACCAAGATTAAACTACCAAAGTGATGGAAAGGCCAAAGTAAGGATCTGCTCATGATCCAAAGCATCAGTCACAGGTCAGGCACGGTGGAGGTAGTGTCATGGTTTGGGCTCATTAAGCTTTACTGATGATGCAACTCATGATGGTAACATCAGAATGAATTCAGGAGTCTACAGAAACATTGTCTGCCAATTAATATAACTGGATGCATTTCATCATGAATCAAGAAGAATGTCCAAAAATACATTGCCAACACAACAAAGGACTTCATAAGAGGGGCAAAAGTGGAAGGTTTTAGACTGGCCAAGACAATCCCCAGTCCTGAGTAGCATTTCACTTCCTGCTGAGGAGACTGAAGTGAGAAACCCTCAAAACAACCAACTGAAAGAAGCTGCATTACAAGCCTGGAAAAGCATCTGTAGAGAATAATGCAACAGTTTGTCAGTGGGTCATCAACATGATGCAATTATTGCAAGTTTCATTTTAAGCCTATCCGTTCTGTGGTGGGGTGAAAAATCACATTAAGATGGAAACGGGAACAGCTGGCCTGGAAAGACATTTTTTAAATGGACAAACGAGGGAAGAGTTATAATGGGGGGGGGACACTGGAACTGCAAGTAAACTATATGATTAGGAAAAGAGGCCACGAAGGACTAAACATTAATTATAATGGTAGAAAATAGAAACCTATAGAAGATGGAAAATGCATAACTGTAGATAAAGGTAAACAGGGAGGAAAGACCAAAGGGCAAAGTGTAATAGTCGGAAAAATAAGTGGTTAAAACCATGGTAACTAAGTTACAATGGAAGGGGAAAATGGGGAACATTAATCAGTGGTAGGTACTGAAGGGTGAAGGAACAAAGCAGTAGGTGTCACCAGAAATTGGATAAAATGAAGCTGTTGTAAAAGGCAGTTTTATAACGGTGTTGGAATGTGTGAAAAAAAGAGAAAAAAAAAACATTACCTTACTCATTGTGATGATCACTTGACCTGATGGGATTAAGTGTTGGCAGTGGGAGGGGTATTCACTCTTCTCATTGAATGGAAGGGGAATTTTTTTTTTTAAACTCTTTTCATTGAATACCCTGCCAACCCTTTATCCCAAAACTATAGGGTATAAATTTTTTGATGGCCAGTGGAGCAGATTCAAGTTTTTGTGCTTGATACATTCCTAAGACTGAACAGAATCACTTCAAGTGATCACAACGGTTTGTCACAATGGGTAAGGTCATATATATATTTTTTTTTCACACATTCCAACACAGTTCTAATGCTGCTTTTGACATCTTCATTTATTATTTTTTAAATAGCACAATCATGAACTACATACTACATAGATATTATTGTAGTTGATCTTGTGCTGAATACAAAAGTCATATGACTTTTTGAAAGTACTGCTTGGATGTGTTGAAATTGGCAACAAAATCAGAGCATGCCAAAATCATTAGTGCCAGAAAATACCCTCAGACCCCAGAGGGTTAATATGGTTTTAGTGTATGATTGACCTGTGACTGCTGAGGATTGTGAAAAGATCCATGATAGCAGTAGTAGTAGCTTAATATCTACTCAATATTAGCACCTTTAATGGTCTATTTTTTTTTTGTGTGTGTGTGTCTAATTTGTTCCTCATGTCACTGGCTATGATAAGTCCTTTTCTGCTTTGACTTTGTGCGTGTTCATCCTGAGTCTGTTCTCTTCTTACATATTTTATAGTCACATAGGTAAACACTGCTTGAACTGTTCCTCCCTTTTTGTTGGGATGACTTATTTTTGAAACTACTAAAAGATATTTAAAACATCCTACCATGCCACTTCATATTCAAGCACACTCTTGTATAATATTTAATAGTTTTGAACATGATTGTAAATAAGGATGTGATTTAATTGTAATTTATTCCAATAAAGTGTGCATTACATAAGGCCAGACACAAGCCATTTAATGTTGTGCAACTTCCTTTAGACAAGTTGGTTCCTGTTACCAATTACAACTATGATATCGCAGCTATAAGCAGTCGTTCCCTTACTCTATCATTCTCTCTCTCTCTCTCTCTCTCTTGATCTTAAAGTACACAGCTATCATATGAAGAAATCAGAAAGTGCAAACATCTCTGTCCTGAAGATTTTGGGGGCTACTGTCAGAACTGCTGTTATAGATCATTAATCCATAACTTACTGCTGTTTATTACTCAATATATTTATGTTCTCTTATGTTTTAAGACACCCTTTTTTTTTTTTTTTTTTTTCTTTTGTAACAGTCAGAATCTACCTTATCACTGAAGAACCATCAGTCATCGGTCACAATTCAAGCATGTACTTGGACGCCACCTCATGGACTTCAACTGGAGGCTCCACAACAGACTTCCTGGAGCAGGATGCCTAGGCCTACAGCGCAGAGCCAATATTATACTGCACAAAAAAGGTCAAATCAACAAAGTAATCAAAAGTTTAATTGGTTATGGAACTGCCAGTCGTCCTCCCCGCCTGTTTCAAGTTCATCTAATTTGCAGTCAAGACAGATGCCTCAAGTGTGGCTTTCTGACTCGCGGAATCCGTTGCTTCTCAGAAATTCCGCTTCGATGAGATCTATTTTACCAAATGGACAGTTTGGACCATTGCTAGCTGCTCAGCATGGGACCCCCACTCAAAACCTCAGTCATCATCCCCAGACCTTGAATAGAAATACTGTTCCTCATCAGAACCATAATATGCCACCCTTGCACAGTGTCAGTAGTACATCTACTGGTTCTTGTTTCCCTTTGGTTGATAGCAATGTAGGTTCTGCAACTGATCAGAATAACCTGACCCATCATTCAGTTCTACCTCAGTACCCGTCTTTGAATGGACCTCATAACAGAATGCAGATTGCCCATCAACCTGCATCTCAGCTGCAACAACCAGATCTGTCTTTTCAGAGTTTGCCTAATCAGGCACCACAGAAAATTCATAGTAATCAATGTCAGATCAGTGGAGGGAAAGGAAATGGTGCTTTATATAGCTCTGTTAACCAATTCCCTGTTGCATTACAAAGACTCATCACGTCATCCCAGCCTTCAAACTACAGTCATCAGACTGGTCAACCTTCATCACAAATCCAGCATCAACCTTCACCATACGGAATGGAGAACAATTCTGACAGTTACAGTCATTTAAAACACAGCAGAAATCAAAGTTTATCAAACTTACCTCATCCCCTATCATACACAAGGCAGAATTTTATCATTCAAAGACAGCCAAATCAGAGGATAAATCAAAGTCTATCATTAAGTTTACCTCAGGACAATGTCCAGCCCCAGACTCCACTGCAACAATACAACACCATACTGGTTTCTGGCAATCACAGCAAGACATGCCACCCTACTGTACCAGCCATTCAAGGAAAAACGCAGCCACAAATTTTGCAATCTTCTAGCACTCCTATCAGTGAAGCACCACCTCTCAGCTATAGAGAATCTACTCACAACTACCCCCAGCTAATGGATTTGCTGGTAGCAAAGGGCAATACACAAGTGCTTGCTCAAAGGCATGGCACTAGTCCTATGTCTTGCCACAACACCAGCTTTACCACACAAGGGCAAACACCAAGCCACATTGCCACTAAGGCAAGCTACTCTACTCTGATGAACATGCAACAGATACCAGAATCTGCCCCATATTGTAGTGTTCCTGCAGCCCTCCGCAGTAAAGAACTCCAAAGGGTGAGCGAGTACCAGACACCTGTCAGAAGAACAGAAGATGAACATGTGCTTGGTAATCAATCGAAACCACCAGATGTTCAAAATTTTGAAGGGATGGAGAACAGAAAATTGCAGACAGATTCAAACACAGAGGGAACAGATGAATGTAAGGGCAATAACAGATATGGAGAGGTACAGTACTGTGAGGATGTAGCTGAATCTCTAGAGCTGGTATTGGCACTGCAGAAAGTACTTCGACAATCCTATAAAGCAGTAGCTGTAGTTCCACCCATTTCTCAGCAGACCCCGAGTCCAGAAAAGAATGATCATGAGAACACAAGTCCTGAAGACAGCCTGCCCTTCAAGATCAGTGCTGTCTGTACTCTTGTTAAAGGGGGCAAGAATGTGAAGCAAGAGTCAAATGCACAGAGTCTACCCAAAGAAACCATTGAGGAATTACTGCAGTTGTTGTCAGTACCAGACCCTGAAACGCAGGAACTTGACAAACATGAAGATGGCTCTATAGTTGACAGCCTAATATCGGATACGCAAATCACTGACATTCCTCAGTCTAAAATTGGCTCTACCACATCTCAGGGCCCTGTTTGCTCTACTGTCTTGACATCAAAATGTCCAGAGGATCATAAAGTCAAAGCTGGCAAATCAAATGGCAATGTAGTTGATTTGTCAAAGGTTCAAGTGCTTAGATTTACACAGGAGAAATTTCATAACTGGGTGAAGTTGTTAGAAGTCCCACCAGAAGGAAGTGTAAAAGAGCCAGTAGAAGATGTTAAGAAGTGTCTCTTGGATCTCTTTTGGAATGGAAACACAGAAAACTTAGTAAAACAAATACATACATTCCCTGCATATATATCTGACTTATTTTCCAAAGTGTCAATAAAAGAAGTACAGACAGCAATTTTTCAATACATTCAACCCAAAGACTTAAAGATGCTGGAAGATGGTTACCACATTCTGAAAAATGACACAGACTTCCCAACTGAGGAATTTAGATCCTCATGGTTGAACATTGATGGACAGCCAGCTGATATAGAAAAAGTTATTGCAGAACAAAATATGGACTTCACTGATTATACTTTATACAGAAATTTCAGCACTAACATTTATTCAGAGTTTGAATCTTCTGCAAAGGTGATCCCTGCACAAACTGACTGCCAGATTGACAAGATGATTAACAAAGAGCTTGCAAACTCGCAGGTGTGTGAAAGTAAACCCACTGAACAAGTCTCCAACACACAAGAAGCATCAGAGAAGCAAGAAGATGAGAATCTTGAGAAGCATCAGCAGCAAGATGTAAACCTGAATCCTGAAGAATCTGCAGACTCAAAAGAAATGGACACACTGAATGAGAGCAAAAGCAAAACAGAATGTGAACAAGTCTTTAGAGATGCAAGTGAGGATATCACTTCTTCTGTTGAACTCGTTGAGCAGAGAGATCTTTGTACTGATGATGATTCCAGCAATGACTCCCAATTAATCGAACTCTCACTTCTGTCATCTGATGATGCGAGAATCATTTTTAAGGAATACTCTGGTTGTGGCTTGCAGAAAGAGCCTTCTCAGTTGTGCCAAGATGCAACTAAGGCTTCAGCCACCCCAGACCATGAGTCTAGTAATTTCTGCAAATCAGCCAATCGTATCAAATTCACTTGCCCTCATGTGACTGGCATCAACTGGGATGGTGACCATTTCTGCCCCAGATGCTGGGAACAGACACCTTTACTGCATCTAGATCTGGAAGAAGCTCTGCTCAGCCCAACGAGGAGTAGCCCTGAGTTTGGTAAACCAAACTCAAATTGTACGGTATTGTCAGAGAGTAGCAGCATAGCTGACTCACCAACTCCCATAGTTGATGTATTTGAAGTGACCATCTCAGAACCAGATCCTTATGCAAGTGATGCAGTAGAGAGCTGTACATCACTGTCTGGAAAATCACCAGTTAAAGAACCACAGGCATCCATGCGCACTGAAACTGTTAGCTTCACTGTGCCAGTTGATGAACAAGTCTGTGAGACCAGCAGTTCAATGGGAGCAGAGTTACCCAAACCCCTATCTTGTGCACAAAACATTGAAAACCTCAAAATTCCAAAGCAGACCAAAACCCCAAAAGATGAAGTTTCTCCACCATGCAAAAAGTTAAAACTAACCAAAACCACAGAAATGCCTGCAGAAGATGACCTTTTTACCACTGATATTATGACCAAAAAAGCTAACTCCACAAAACCACATCCAAGTGACTTTAACGTTACTCCAGCTGAATATGGCCAGAACTGTAAAGATGAAAGAACAGAAGGGGGAGACGAAAGTAAGTCTCCAATCAGGCTGAAAATTCCAGTTAATACTCCGTGTTCACAATCTGGCAAACCAGACCCAACCATGAACGTATGCTCAGAGAGTAGCAGTGACTCTTCAAATCCCTCAACCTATGGAGTTAATATGAGTGTCACAGAACCAGACCCTAATCTAGGTGATTCAGAACCAAGCTGTAGTTCACAGTCTAGTAAATCAACAAATAAAGAAGCACATGGACAAGTGTGCTTGGAGAGTATGATAGTCATTATGCCAATTGAAGAACAAGTTTGTGAGGCTAATATTTTGTCAGGGGCAGGGTTACCCAAGGCTTTATCGCTCACACAAAATGTTGAAAAGAGAGAGCCAGTTATTTTGTCACAGAGCAAAACATTAAGAAAAAAAGTTTCTCCACCATGTAAAAAGGTCAATGTTACCAAAGCTAAATCAATACCTCCTGAAGATGACCTTTTCACCCCTGATATTGTGGTTAAAATGGCTAGCTCCACAAAACCACATCCAAAAAACCTCGATGTTACTTCTCCTCTTTCTGTCTGCTGGCCATCTTCAGTAGAAGACAGCAAGTCTCCAATCATGTTGAAAACTGAACTTGATGAACATTCCGGCCAAACTAAAACACCTCCACGTGGGAAATTGACAAAGCCATCTCTTAAGTCCCAAGCGCCAGTTGTTACACCTCAGCCGAAAAAAACAGCTGTTGTGGCAAATTCTGACACGAACAAAGAGAAGGTGCTTGGTACAACAAAACAAACTGGACAAAACAAAGAAATGAAAAAACTGCAATTTGCATTGTATGGATTCAATAATACCAACCGGAACGGAGTTATTCAGTCCCAGGACCACAGCATGACAAAGTTGTCCACAGCTCCTGTTTACATCACCGTTTCAAACAAACCTGAAACTTCCAACAGCTACACAGATGCACTTTCAGCTAAGCAAAAGGTCTATAGCCAGTGGAGTAGCACATTTGTGGAAACAAAAAAGAGCACTTCTTCACATAAGAAATGTCCAAAGCATGTGAAAAAAGAATTGAAATCCAGGGTACACCCACTCAAATGCCTTGTTAAAGACAGATTAGCTATAAAAGAAAAGCAGTTCACAGATGGTGCGAAGCGTAAACAAAATGTGGAAGATTTTGTTGCTCCACAAGAAGAAAAAAAATGTAAGTGTACCATTAGTGATGAAAACTTATAAGCATGCGAACACAAACTACCAGTTCTTAAGTAATATGTTAGAAAGTAAGCTTGTACTGTATGTTTCTTAGTGTCAAGTAACTCACTGCTTTCTGGTAAATTGTAAAATTTGATCTTATGGCTGATGTCGGTGCTGAATCCAGACTCTGGTCATTTCTTTTCTTTTTATTTGTTTGATGAAAGAGAAGGTTCTCTTTTATTTTATTTCCAACTCCAGTTGCATAAACTACTTGGACTGGTTGTTTTGTCTAATTGATATTATACTGTGTATTACCATTTTAATTCACCACATTTTTCGTGGTTTTGGTGATGGCCATTGAGAACTTTTTTTTTTTTTTTTTACCTTTTTTTATATTCTTGACATTTTGCAGTGTTTTATCTATATTCTTGTAGAAATTTTTCCAATAAAATCTGTTTGAAAATATTTGTCATGTTACTGAATAAATTAGTTACGATACTTTTCAATTGTTTTGAACAAATTATGAACATGTACAGAAAGTGTAAACAATCATCTATGTATACACATGTTTAAGGAAATTGGGTAGGAATACGACACCACAATGAGAATCCTGTTACAGGTCATATATATTCATTTAGATTATATACAGCCCCAATTCCAAAACTGTTGGGACACTGTAAAACAAATAAAAATAGAATGTTAAGATTTGTAAATCATGGAAGCCCTATATTTCATTGAAAATAGTGCAAAGACAACAAATCAAATGTTGAAACTGAGGGGGGAAAAAAGTGTAAAATATATGTTCATTTTGAATTTGATGTCGGCAAAACATTTCAGAAAAGTTGGGACGGGCAACAAAAGACTGAAAAAGTCATGTAATGCTTTTAAAAAAAGACTAATTTGGTAAATTGGCAACAGGTCAGTGACATGCTTGAGATGCTCTTTTTATAACCAGAGAGGCAGAGTCTCTTGAGAAGCAAAGATGGGGACGGGTTCACCACTCTGTGAAAGACTGCATGGGCAAACAGTGCAATAATTTAAGAATAATGTTCCTCAATGTAAAATTGCAAAGAATTTGGGGATCACATCATGTATGGTCCATAATATCATGAAAAGATTCCGAGAATCTGGAGAAATCTCTGTATGCAAGAGACAAGGCTGAAAACTGACATTGGATGCCTGTGAGCTTCAGGCCCTCAGGAGACACTGCATTAAAAGCAGACATGTGTCTGTAGTGGAAATCACTGTATGGGCTCAGGAACA
>JAOBRE010000014.1:38481142-38491637 GCA_027574745.1 Occidentarius platypogon
TATCTATCTATCTATCTATCTATCTATCTATCTATCTATCTATCTATCTATCTATCTATCTATCTATCTATCTAGTAGCCTTTAAGGGAAGTTTTATTCCTGTTTTCAGGCTCCTATCAGCATCTGTTTTGTATTATTCTATTTTTAAAAATTATTTCCTGTATAACTGTAATTTGTTGTTCTGTGCTGTAAAATAAGAATAGACCCGGGATCCCAATAAACAATTTGAACAGATGGGTTTTACTGTTATGTGGTCAGATAGGAAGGTTGGGGTTATTTAATAACTACCTGTTCAGGGTTAAGGTGGTTCAAAATAGGCTACTTAATTTTATTTTGGGAAATAGAATCAAATAAATTAATTACATGAGTAACAGTACTCGTCTATTCTTTAGTTGAAACCAGAATTCATAGACACTGCTGACAGTGCTGTAGTTTATTATTTTTGCGTGTTTTGGATTTTTCCCGGATTTTCTCCCCACTTTAGTCATGCCTAATTCACACCCACTAGACAGGTGTCCTCTATCACATGACAGCTACCCATTACATGCTTTGTCTAAGACACACAAAGCCGATCACATCTTTTTGAACTGCTGCTCGTGTGACATCGGGGGCGGACAAACGCACTCGGAGGAAAGTGGTATCCACCCACTTCCGAATGCCTAAATTGCAGACGCTTACTGTCGCTGTGGTCGATGGAGAGAGCAAGTGTGCCACCATCCTTCCCTCCCTGAGAGCACGGCCAATTTTGTTCCCTTGATCTCTTGGCCATGGATTGTTGTGGCTCCAAAGTGCTTCCCACTGTGCAAAAATCCCTCTTCTGGTTTTGGCCACACCTACTTTAGAATTAAAATTTGAAGCAGTAAACACATACAGGTTGTGTTGTCGTGTTAAGGCAGAGAGGAGTAAAGCGAGCACTTTTTCCCCTTTCCCTTTTTGTTTTCCCTGTTAAATAATCAATGAAATTTGACCAGCCGAATTGACGCCACGCTGTTTACTCCATTTTGGATTGCAAGTGTGTGCATAATGGCATACAGCGCTGTCAGCACATTAGTGGGTTTTAGTGGTTTTCTGTTTTCGAGCCTGCACAGCTCATAAGAGCATGATTGATTTGATTTTTTTCCTTCCTGTGTGTGTGTGTGTATTCAGTGTGTTCATCTCAGGATTGCAACACTGCTACACTCCAGTGTTATTGTGTGTTTTTAAGTGTTGGTTGTAATTGAACCGCAGTCCTTAATGAACACTTTTTTTTTTTTTTTTTTTTTTTTCTCTCTTACATGAAAAGATCCAAAACAAATCAGCTGTGTTGCTCCAGTAGTTTTCAGGTCAAAGAACTATTCTGTAAGAGGTATTTACTTGGTATGAGTTTCAAAAGGGCAAGTTATTTCTGAAGAGAAAAAAGTTCTTGCACTTCTTTCTGATGTTTTCTCCCCCCTATGATTTAACCAATATCTTGAGAATTGTGATGCCTTTTCAAGTCTTACTCTGTAAACACATGGTCTAAAGCTGTCTTTGATTTAAATTATTAATGTCGCCATCAGGACCAGCACAACAAATCTCAAAAAAAATCTTATGTTTGATGCCTGTGATAGTAACGGCGAAATAAAACGACTACGATTTTAAAATGTCGGAAATGAAATCGAGGTTCGTCTTGAATGGAAATGAATCAGAATGAGATTAATGATTTAATTATCGCACGTTTCTGTGAGAGAGAGAGAGAGTTGGTGTTGAATTGGATATCTGTAAGTCATTAAATGTGTATTTGTGTGTGTTCGTGTTTATTCACGTGTCCGAAAGGTTGTCTTTGGCATGGCATGGTGCTGAAAGATCTCTCCAGTGTGTAATTCTTACCGGGAGGTACTCGAGCTCTGGAAAACTTTTGACGAGAAAATCAAAGCACAACGCGTTCTTGCAGCTGTTTAGAAGGTCATCCTGCCCTCAAATCTTTAGTCCCAAGCATTTTTATTTATTTATTTATTTATTTATTTATTTATTTATTTTTTAAAAATCCACTTGTTCTTACCATGACCTTTTCATGAATATCTCTCCTTTTTGTTCTGCTCTCTGGACACCTTAAAATTGGACGAGTAGATAAGTGCAGAGAGTTTTTCCAGAGCTACCACTGTTTTGCATGAAATGAAGCATGTAGCCGCACAACGAGAGACGCATATATGCTCCAGTGCTGGATTTTATTTAGAGGAAAGGAAAATGTTAATCTTGGAAAAGCTGAAATAAAGGAGGTACTCTCCACAGCATGTAAATGGACGTCTCTTTGCCAGAGTTCACTTCTCCTCCTGTATTCTTTCAGTATCCGTCCGCTCTGCTGTTTTTACAACAGTCACTAACCCTGACGGCTTCCACCTTCCTTCTCAGGAAAAGATTTCCAATTTTCACCCCAATAACTCAAGTCTGTTAACATACTTACTGGCTTTGTCGAGAGATTTCCATTTAACGTGTGTGAGCGCGCAAACTCGCCTGCTGTGTTAATAGAAGGGTGAGATAGCCTCTCCAAATTTCTTCCTATATTTATCATGTTTCGTTGCCCCCTATACTTAGGCTATATGGACGTGAGTGATTGATTGAGTAATTGGGCTACTTGGCTTCTTGACATGCTTTTTTTTTTTTCCTTTTAAGTTATAGCAGATACAATAAAGCTTGAATTTCTACACTCTCACAAATCATATATAGTGCCTACGTTATGTACAAGACATGTACAGTGAGAGGAAATGAGTATTGGGATTTTTTTTTTTTAAATTTAATATACTTCCAGTGCATATGTCCACTTTGAATTTCGACACGCATGCACTTTGAGTTCATAAATGTGAAACAAAAGTATGTATTCATAAACATGTCTAAAAAAGCAAAATCGGTAATAAGGGAAAAGTATTCAGACACCACAAATGACCAACATTAGTACTGTGTTACAAAGCGGTTTTTGGTGATTACAGCTTCAAAATGTCTGCAGTAAGAAGTAGCTTTTTTTTTTTTTTTTGCAGCATTGTGGTTCAACTTTGGCCCGTTTCTCTTGGCAAATCATCTTCAATTTCCCAAGGTTATGAGGGTCCCTTTGACGAACTTGCAATTTCAAAATTCCCTATAAATTTTCAATGGGATTCAAGTCAGGAGATTGGCTCGGCCATGCAAGGCCTTTTGAGTTGTTTTGGCTGCATGTTTGGGGTTCTTGTCCTGGTGAAACGTCCATTTTGCTGAAATTAAATCATCATCATAAATACATTTATATAGCCAAAAGTATACGGACACTTGACCATGACACCCGTAGGTGGTGGTTCTCCAAAGTGCTGCCACAAACGTGGAAGCAAACAATTTTCTAGAATGTCTTTGTTTGCTGTAGCATGAAGATTTTCCTATACTGGAACTAAGAGGCCCAAACCTGTTCCAGTATCACAATACCTCTGTGCGTAAAGCGAACTTCATGAAGACATGGTTTGCCAAGGTTGACTTGAAAGAGCTGTAGTGTCCTGCTCCGAGCTCTGACCTCAACACCACTGACTGCACCCCAGGCCTTCTCACCAAACACCAGTGCCTGATCTCACGAGTGTTCTTATAGCCAACCCCATAACCACTTTCCAAAATCTAGTGGAAAGCTTTGCAGAAAAGTTGGAGGTTGTTATAACTGCATAGAGGAGCAACTCGGTATTTAAATAATATTGTCTGGCTTTTTTTTTTTTTTTTTTTTGTGGTGTATCAGATTATATTCTATTCAGCTAGCATGATATTGAACGATTCATCGACTCGTTCCACGAAATAAGCCAGCCAATATTATTATAATACATACACACTTTCTTTATATCAGCATTCTCGAAGGCCAACACTAGCTGACCTGTGAGTTGGTGCTGCCAGTGCAGCAGTGACGTCACCTTCCAGCCGGTGTAGTGTTCATTAATAGTGTTGGCGAATGCTAATAAAGCAGTCAAGCCAGTGCTATCGAAAGCAAGTATCACAGGCTAACGACTGAGGAAACTAAGATTTCTGTCTCCAGACTCTTCTTCCATGCTGCATGCTCGCTACATTATTTTTCACTCAGACTTAAGTATTCATTTCCCTGTGTAATTTACTGAGTTACTTTGAAAATCAACATCGACAGCTACACACAACGGAGTGACCTGGCAGCCTGCCGCTAATCCCTTACAAATTCCTTTGCCCTGTTGCTTTTTTGGTGTGTCTGGCTAAGTTTTGGCTGAACTCAAATCCCAGCTCTAATAGTAACGCTTCACCACTGCTTGTAAATATGTATGAAGACTATCTAATGACGTTTCGGTAGCCTTTCGAATGTTCAACACGTCTGCGAACAAATAAATGGTTCTGTGCACGCGCAGCAGAAAAGTTTCTCATCGAATACTCGCATCAGGTCCGACGTGTGACATCATGTCTTGACAACCATGTGATATTGTAAACCATATTCAGTACTCATTCTCCATTGGGTAGAGCGACGTAATACACGTAGGATAAGCGATATGCTAACAGTATTGCATGCTGTCGAACTGAATGAATGAAACTTGCTAGAAAGGAATAGAACACTTTTTTTATTCCATGGAAAAAGTGTCCTGTATGTATAATAATACCTTTTAGTTCCTGCTGTTTTCAGCTGGTCTTGTAACTCTTTTTGAGTGGCTGCTGACTTGTCTTAACTTCCTGGTCAATCCGAGAACGTGTTGTGAAATCTTGAGGAACATCTTTTCTGAGGACTGTTATTTGTAGGTCCATGAACTTTCCACCTGTAAGGTCTTTGCTATAACCCTGCGTTTGAATCTTGACGCTCCATATCCTGAATTTTGATCGCTAGTTGTGTGAAATGTTCCCAGCCAGTGAGCAACATCGTTATTAATGATACCAGGTGCAATTTGCCTTTTGTTTTTCCTTTATTCCCCCATCAATATCTTTTTGCTCATGCCTTTTAAATATATAATATTAAAAAGTGTCTATAGGCGCGAGAGTATAAATAGTCCATTACTTGTCTACCCTTTTCTGCTGATCTTTGAGCAGTTGATGTGTGCTCTGAGACCAGTAAAAGGAATCTCTGGTACAAATTGCTGAAGAGCAGGATGTAATTTTTCCATAGAGGAACTGACTGGAAACATTGACGAAAAGAAAGTTGCATGTGTGATAGCGCTTATTGTGATTTATTCCCGCTTATTGAGATTTACTGTTAATGCACCTTCTACTATAGAAGAATCCTAATAGTCTCCTCTGCGCCAGTCCTTAAGGAGTGTTTTCCAGATCTTGGAAATACTCGCCCTCCTTTTTCTGCAAAAGTTTCAGAATCGGTCAAGCCTCACTGAGTCAGACGTCGATCAGTCCCGGCCGAGCCCCCACCGTTACAATGATTGTTTTCCCTGCTGAACTCAATAGAGGAAGGTCACCTCGGAGTTAGATCATCAAAAACACGAATTAGGGAATCTTTCACAGAATCATAACAGTCAGCTGCTTATTAAGGGTTTTGTCAATGCCAAGCAGATGGCTTGGCCCGAGTTTAAATAGGAAAATTCCAGTTTATGACCTATTGTGTGTGCGTGTGCGCGCACAGGAAAGGTCTTCGTTCTTATATAGTCAGTGTGTGTGTCATGTTGCTTTGGGATTTTGGCAAAGTAACAGATTTGGGATAATGATTTGAACAATATGACATGGAGCCTGCCAGGGTTGGAGAGTGAGAAACATGGTTGCAGCTGAGTGCAGTACGGCACAGTGTGTGCTTTTTGCGGATGGAGTTGTGTAGTAGTTAACAATTCTCACAGACCTCCGTGAAGCTGGCACGCCATCTGAAAAGAAATTTAATAAACTTATGTCATTCGTTTGTGCTAATTTGTGCCATAAAATTACTGTTTGTGCTGGTTTGGTTAGGCTGTCTACTGCCAAGAATGGTGTCACAGTGCATTAAACCTCATTCAAGTCAAAACCAAACAAAAAATCGAACCAAATTAGTGTTATTTCTGTGTGCTGTACAAACGTGGTTAGTGCTTGATTGATTCTTTGACACATTACAAGTTCAATTTACTGTTACGTCAGTCTTGGATGTTGACAAACGTTGACATGTAATAATTAAACAGCAGCGCTGATGAATTCTTGAATCTGATTGGTCAGAATGTGTTGATTTAATGTAGTGTCCGCTGCAAAGCAGATCACAAGTTAATCCCTGGTGGAAAAACCTCACAGGATCTTTAAGGATCCATGAGGATTGTCAAAGATCCTGAAAGATAAAGAGCTTCATATGCAAAATCATTTGTAAAGATCCTCAAGAATTTGACACAGATCTTTTAAAGATCCTACAAAGATCCTCATGATCCCCTGCAAAGATCTTTGCAAGGATCCTTTAAGATCCTCAAGGATTTTTCAGATATTACCAGGTTCCTTAGAAGGATCCTGTTAATATCTTTGCTAGGATCCTTGAGGATTTGATCAGGATCTTTGCAAGGGTCGTGCAAGAGCCTCAAGGATTCAACAAGGATCTTTCAAAGATCTTAGAAGGATCCTTCTATGGATCCTGTTAAGATCTTTGCTAGGATCTTTGAGGATGTGACCAGGATCTTTGTCAAAATCTTTACAAGATCTTTGCAAAGTTCCTCCAAGATCCACAAAGATTTAACAAGTAGCCTTCAAAGATCTTAAAAGGATCCTTTACAGGATCTTATAAAGATCTTAACTGGAATCCTCAAGGACCTTGTTAGGATCCTTGTCAAGGTCTTTGCAAGCTCTTTGTGAGAGTCCTTTAAGCTCCTTGAGGATCTAATGAGGATCTTTCAATTTTGTTTTAAATAATCCTAATTAAACAGAATTGGCAAGGATGGAAATAGATTGAAACTTACATAATTATGATTCATTAGAATTGGATAAAGATATACCATGGAATCCTGAATAGCCAAGATCTTAAAAGGATCTTTGAAAGAATCTTTCTTGATTTT
The DNA here is from genome assembly GCA_027574745.1 of Occidentarius platypogon. NCBI lineage: Eukaryota > Metazoa > Chordata > Actinopteri > Siluriformes > Ariidae > Occidentarius > Occidentarius platypogon. The sequence continues at coordinate 38,488,057 of JAOBRE010000014.1, forward strand.
CAAGGTTTCAAAGCTCTTGAAAGGATCTCTTGGTCAATCAATTCATGACTTCTACTGGAAATGTCAGTGGATGTGTTATGATAGCATCAATAAAGAATTGTTTTGTTTGGAATTGAATGTGATTTTTGTTTTTTTAAGATTCTTGTAGATCTTGTCAAGAATATTAAAGATACTTGAAGATCTTTTGAGGATCTTTGTTGAGATCCTCAAAAGGATCCTTAAAGTCCCTCACAAAGAATTTTATGGGTCCTTGAAGATCCTTGAAAGATTCTCACCAGGGACAAGCACATGACCCATCATAGCACAAGTGACAGTTTAGTTGTTGCTGTTGTTAATATTATTATTTTACATTAAACTAGTTTGTTGATATTTGTAAATACACATTCCACTCCGTCCCTGATGATGGACCGTAGGTCCGAAAGCTCAGAATAAAACTTCATAAATGTATACAGAAGACATGTTTTTATTGACTCAATATGATTTCCACATACAAACATTATTTAAGCTTTTAAAAAGATTTATTAAAGCTATTTTTATTCTGTTTCCGTTGACTGCATGTGGGCAATATGTCACAGATCACTTATATCACAGTAGATCACATGATAATACAGAATATAACTATTGAATCAGGTCACGAGAGAGCATGTCGTTTATACGATGCAAAAATCAAACCTACCTTTTACAATGAGGTTGGCCTGGGTTTGGAAATCCTTTGCAGTAAGTTTTACCTCGCCCGCTTCAGTCAGTTTTACATCTCTTAGGGTCAGCGTGTGGACTCTGCCTTCAGCTCGGGTCACCACCTGTGCAAATCAAACAAATTAATTGAACTCATTTAAGTCTCCTTTTGCGTTGTCACAGGCTTAGAGAGGGCTATTTACTGCACTCCTGCAATAGACATCAGCAGCTGAGAAGCAGGCACTGACCCCAGCTTCACACCTCTGCTTTTTCTGCGAGAGATAACTCTACAGCCTGAGAGCCGAAACTGCGACTTACATGGATGGAGCTTGGGGCATATCATATTCATCACTGTAACAGCTGGATCGCAATTTGGCATCAAATTACAATCAATTAAATCAATTTGACTTTTTGGAAACTTTTTGAGTCAAATGTGTTAAATTAAGATAAAATTGTAGAATAATTGTTTAACAGAATTTTCTAATCCAGTCCATCTAATTACTACTCATGCCACCAAGGAGATTTAAGTAGTGACAACAAAATCAGCTGAATTCACTGTACACATTTCAACACATTCTAAACAACCAAATGATTATGCTTTATCGAAACTAAATTAAATCACTAATCAAGTACACGAATCTTAGGTGGAGAAATACACAAAGCACATGCAATCTCTAAAGAGGTTTCACTAAATAAATTTAATCCTATATCATCACAAAACAATATTTTACTATAATTTGCAACTATCAAATAGACGTCCTGCCACCTGCCAGTTAACTTAACTTCATGGAGGCTTGACGCAGTTAAAAATAACCAGAAGAACGCTTGCAGGGCAGAACAGCCCCAAGTGTTATCGCAAAGGACAGATCAAGTAGTCAGGTGTAGCCTGATCCCCGCAGGTCCTTATATGCAGAAAGCATGTAGGTGGGATTATAGTGTACTATACTGTATAGAATATGAATACTTTTGCTGCAGTTGTAAATCTTGCAAATCAGAATTAAAAATAAAGTTTTTATTTACCACACTGTGTGTGTGTGTGTGTGTGTGTGTGTGCGCTTGTAGTTGTATCAAATCATCATGCCTCCATGTTTGAAAGCAGTATACACACAGGCCTCAATCACAATTAATCTATTAGGGGGCTACTTCACAACAAGGTTGCCTCTATCTAATATTTAAGGCATTATTCATAGAAGCACAACATATAATGAGATTCACACTTACTCTGTCGCTTGGTTCCAGCTTTGTACCCCCAAGGAACCACTCCACAGATATGCCCTCATATGACAGTTCGCAGTCAAATGTTGCGGTCTCCCCAGCGGTTACTGTAACATCCCTGAGAGGCCGCAGGAGACCGATCACTCGTGCTTTGGATTGAGGAGAAGACATTGTTAGTCACTTCCAATTCCCAAGAGACACTGATAATCCCTTAACCACAAATCCACATTGCGCTTTCCTGTGGATAACAGGCCACTGCTCCGGAGCCTGAAAGCCTCCAGGACAAGCACAGCATAGGCTGGAGTGGGCCCTGTCAGTGAGGGAGCTCCCTCATTAGCATATTGGGTATCCTTAAAATGTTGGTGGCCAACAACAAAAAGGCAAGAAGGTGGATCTGTTGATTCTCTGCCAATCACTGATGGGCCTACTCTACATATGGTATATGACTTTTAAAATAGCCATGCCCTCTGATTGGCCACTTGCCCACCTCTGTCATGATCACTGACCAGTCTGTTACTGTCAATCAACCCCTTGGAATTTTCCAGGAAAATAAGAATGCCAAGGTATATGTTACCCAATGTTACCACATCGACTTATTTTACAGAGACATGCTTTTAAAACACAATTTCTATAACCTTAACCTCATAATTAAAATTTATATGCCCTTTTATAATCCCATAATTAAAATGAAACATTTGGGTTTCAGCATATTTAATATGGCATGGACATTTTGTAACCTGACAGAGTAGGATGTATACAGCCACATTAAATCATTTAATTTTCTGCTGTAATTTATAGTACTTTTTCCTTATCTGTAACCCGACAGTAGATTGTCCTGATCACGTTTCATGCAATGATAAAGTATCCTGTCTGGAACACATATCTTCTATCTTATCTGAAGTGTCCCCTGTGTATGGACACCTTCTCTGCATCATTCTCACCTTTAACCCTGAGCTGAGCTCTAGATTTAGCGTTGGCAGCACTGAAGTCCACACCTCCAGCCATGTCCTTACGTACGTTATAGAGAATCAGCATGTGTTTGGTGCCTTCTTCCTTAATCTCACAGTCCTAAGAATTAGTGGAAAAAAGGATGCATTAGAATTTCACAATGAAGTGCAAAACTCGCTGTCCCACATGAGTGTGTAACGCACCAAATTCAACTGAAATTGTAATAATAATAATAATAATAATAATAATAATAATATCATAGAATGAGAATGAATTGTACAGCAAGATGACCAGATTTGAGGCGAGAGGATATGGAAAGGAAATGATGTATATCGTGAATATGGCATGTCCAAATGACTCCAACAAGAACAAAAAATGAAACCAAAAGAAAGGAAAATACCAACAGGTGTGTTCTGACTTATGAGAAAGACAAGAAAAATTTAAAGTGAAAGTAATCCCTGTGATAATCGGGTGTTTAGGAGGAGGAATAAAACAACTGAAAGATGATATTAAAGAAATGTTTGATGATGAAAACATAATAGAAAAACTCTGCAACAAAATGCAAAAGACAGTAATATGGGAAAGTGAAACATTAATTAGAAAGAAGATATCCAGCCTGACTGAGGAAAAATATTTGAGTTTTGGACATGGATACCAAATATTGTTAGCACCTGGCCTTTCCCTAAATTTCCAGGTTACCCCCTTTATTATTATTATTTTTTTATTTTTTTTATTTTTTTAGA
>JAOBRE010000014.1:41708826-41719442 GCA_027574745.1 Occidentarius platypogon
ATGGCATTGCTATACGTGCATTCCTCACGAACCTGAGTGACAAAACTTTGAGGCTGTACGTGTATTTCTTTCAAATAGCACTTTTATACAGGTCCAGAATTTGGGCAGCTCTTAAAATATTGCTCTCATTATAAATCATAACCATAGATTTGAATATTGTCCCTGTAGTCTGTTTGACAATGAGCTGCATTACATTTTCCTCTCTGTTCGCATCACAATACAAATTATTTACCGTGTCATATTTGATGAACCTCTCCAGGCTCCATGCCCTCTCTCTAAAGGGGAGAACACCTTGTGCCTCCATATTCTACACGTGAAACGCCTGAGGGGTTCATTTCAGTGCATTATTTAACTATTGGAAGTGAAACGAATTGGATTTATCGGGGTGCTCCATGTTCTTGATCGGAAAATTGCTCAGCGCTATGGTGGTTTCCTCTCTCCTTTCTTTTCAACTGAGCTTCAGCCAAAATCTGTTTGGAGCACCGAGCTGCGTTGTACTGCGAAAGTATCGAGGCTGCACTTCATTTCTCTGTCAGCATTCATCTCTTATCTGGATACATCATCCAGACCACTCGAGCTTCTCCAGAGCATAATGATATAGCTTTCTTTCTATATTACCAGCCTTCTGTATTCCCTCATTAATTTGTAGCTTACTTACAAATTTTGGGGTTGATGACAGATTTTCGATGTTCCACAACATATTAACTTGTCAGCTCAAGTTACACAGTTCATGGCTATCGTAAAGCCACATCATTTGTGGCCACGCCTTATTAAAAAAAAGGAGGCTCAGTAAGTGCAAGATGATATATTTAGATTATTTATTGTTTCTTTGTTTATCAGTGAGCACTTTATTCTGTTATCCAGCGGCTCCAGAGCCTAGCTTAGGAACATCAAGCACAAGGCATCCATTCACACACTCATTCCCAGCAGTTTAGAGTCGCCAGGTCACACACTGGCATGTGTTTGGGAGATGGAAGGAAACCAGAGAACCCACAGGAAACCCTGCACAGACATGAGCTCGACTATCTCTTGATTTGTCACGATCAAAATGAAACGATGATATTGTAACAATCCTGGAGGAAACAAGTTACCTGGAAACTTTCTTTTTCTAAAGTGAACTGAAGCAAAAAGCTGCATTTCTTTGATTTTAACTTATTTATGAGGAGCACATTAGCACTTTTGGCAGCATGAAGCAAGAGGAGCAGCAGGAGGAGGAGGAGGAGGAGGAGCACCAAAGGAAGCCTTTATGAATAAATAAAAAAGTTGCACTTACTGAAATAAAAGCCCCGGTCCCCGCACACAAACTGCAGCGTGTCCACCAGCTCCGCCCCGCACAGGGTCTCAGGCCCCGCCCTCGCCGCCACCGGCGTCAGCGCGAGCGCGCACAGCAGCAGCAGCCGGGCGAGCGCGCGGCCGCGAGACACACAGCGCATGGTCCACTGCATCCGGGAGAGAGAGAGAGAGAGAGGGAGAGAGAGAGTTCAAACTGAAACCCAGCCCAAGGCAACACTCCGTTTAACACTCAGTTATCACAAGCCGACATGTAACCAACTCCGTCCTGTTTCCGGTAAATAATGACGGCTCGTGCGTCTTAACAAGTGACACAAGTGGCTAAATGGACATTTTATAGAGCAAGGAAAAAAGTTATGCGTGTATCTGTGGATGGATTTATTGACTGATTTGCTTGCTTGCCCCACCTTGAAGATCCTGGCACGTGCCCGCACCCGGTTCTGTGCCAAATAATTAACGCGCAGCCTTTTAGGTCCGAGTATTAAAACCCTGATTTCCTTCCAAACAGCCCAGGAAATCTAAATCATACCAAATATCATTTTGTGTCTTGCCTGAACCTATCTCCCGAGCTGGAGATCCGCGCCCAGATCAAATCACCAAACCCACACAGGAAACTGGAAACGAGCGCAAGTGGCATTTACGCATGAGGCGTTTGTGCGCATTCGCTCATGCCCACTCAGCAGTCTGGAGTCCAGCAGAACTTGTGCGGTCAACCAAAGCCAAAGAACTGATGCGCGTTTGTGCATCTCTTACACTCCTCTCATTTCATCTCCAAGTTTGTTTAATCTGTGCATGCATGCAAAGAAAGAAAAAGGTTTCACACACACACACACACACACTACCAAGTGGGTTTCTGTGTTGCTCTTTTGCTTGAGCATCCTCTCCAGATACAACTATATACAGAGCTTTACGCCTTCAACTGAAAATGATCAAGTTGCAAAGGATTTTTATTTTGTTGTTTTAAAAAGAAAAAAACGTCAGGAGTTACCTTTAGGACATCACCCAAGTGACCTCTAGACATCCCAGCGTGTGTCCAGTGAAACCACTTGTTCCAAAGTCATTAAAATAAAACTAATATTAATAATAAAATAATCAGAATTAATAAAAGAGCTGCGAGAAGAGAAGCGGCGAGGAGGAGACGCGGTGCCGCTGTCACGTCTCGATATTCCCACTTTGTTCCATTGCGCAGGCTCGGTTCGGAGACGTGAGATTTAGCGGACAGGAGACGGATTTAGTGCAGAAAATCCCTCACATTTATCTACATTACGGAGACATTTTCAACAGGAAACAGCTGGGGCAGCACTCGCCCGCTGCCTCGTGCATGTGTGCTAAGTTATTCGCTGAGGATATTTGGGCCCGATTTCAAATTACGTCATCCCTCCCCCGTTTCTTAGAACAGGACTGAATTTTGATCTGTCCAGAGATCCCGCTTGATTGCTCTTGGGAATTCACGGTGCCACCCGAAACACCGTGTGACGGAAAGAGTCGTGCGACGTGCGCTTTTACGCAAAACTTTATTCCCAACCTGTTTTACGCACTTTAGATTTTCACACGCAGGAAAGAAACAAAAAAACCCTCAGTGTTGAATTAAGATCCAGAGTGTTTATACAGCTTCAGGGTAGTTCATACAGAAGAAACAACGCTCCTAAACTGCACGGTGGTGCCATCAAGGGTGCACCTTCTGTGCGTGTGTGTGCGTGTGTGTTTCTACCTGGAGCACTGATGGAGCTTTTAAAGCTTTTCTCTAACCAAAGATCCACACTGGCACTCCAGAGTCTAGCAGAAGTAGCTTGCAGTTTGGTACCTTAGACTGAGAGTGTACCTGTCAGAACAATGTAGCTGTTACTTCATCACAGTGAAGGTGTTAATGCGATGGTGAAGATGGAGGTGTTCATCTAACGCTGCTTCTCTTCTCTGAATGTGAAGTGGTGGAGCAAAAAGGCTTGCAGAGAGAGTATTTATTTGCACGGGATCATCTGCGCGTGAGTGATGGATGCTTTGTCTGGCTGCTCAGCTGAGTTTCGTCCATGTCGGTCTGGCTGACCGTGGAGGAATGAGCTCTCTCGGCTCTCTCACGAACACACAGTGCATTCATTACCAGGGCAAGAGAGCTCGAGCTAGTTCCTAGAAAGGTTTTGCTCCACTGGCACACGCTGGAGTGAGGCACGACTCAAAGCCGCAGAGGGAAAAAAGGCCACTGTGTACATTTCAGGGATGGACGAGAGAGAGAAAGAAAGAGAGAGAGAGGAGGTCATGCTGCTGGCAAAACGCTGTCACCTCCCACCAAGAGCCTAAGCGTGCCGTCCAAACTAAAGCTGTCTATTCACATCACATCACAAAAAAATCTGTCAGGCTTTGGGTCATGGATACATTTCATATTTACTCCAAGTCTTACCATTCTGCCTCCTTTAAACGATCACAAGTGATCACTCCATTCCACTGTTCCTCTTTATATTGCACTATAAATCTATAGGTAAAGAAAACATATGACATGTTCAACACAAGTGAATCAACCATCACGTCAACCTATACATACATGTTTCAGATTAAAACAAAAAAAAAACCTGCATCACTTTTTCCACACCCCATCCTACTATAACTGCACTTTATGTTCAAATATAGTCAGTAAAATATGTCCAAAAAACATTGTTTTTGCATTAATGTGTGAATCTCTTTCGAGAAACATCCTTTCCCACATCTTGGCCATTACACTTCATGGAAACAGTCCATTTCAGTTCATTCACTCCACCCTGTTACCTGAACACATTCAGCCTTATAAAGCATTTGGAATATTCCATGATGACGTTAACAGGAAGTTGCATCATCCAAATTTCTGGAAGATGGTGGACCAACAAAATGTGAGTTCTCTCATTCTTTATTTATAATGATGCTGTGATATTAACTGATGAGGTCACTTTGAAAGTGGCATTATTTTATGAATGAATATTTTTCTGTACTGAAATGTTTATTTAATATTTATGGAAGGATTCTCCAGTGTTGGTGCTTTCCGACATGACAAACTCTATCCGGAGGATACATCCCATGGATGAGATGCTACTCCACAGGGGTATTTATCTCATCCAATTCACCTACCAGCATGTTTTTGGGAGGTGGGAGGAAACTTTACAAGCCAGAGGAAACCCACACGGACACAAGGAGAACGTGTACAGGATTGAAGTTGTGACCCTGGAGCTGTGAGGCAGCAATGCTACCCGCTGCACCACACTGCTGCCATGTCAAGCTGTAGGTTTGAGGTTGTATTATTATTATTATTATTATTATTATTATTAACTTATAGCTGTTGTAACATAAGTGAGAACAGGAAGTGACTTTTTCATGGACATTCCACAACGTAACTATAAATGGATAAAGCTCAGTCTCATTTTAAAATTAATTAATAAAATTTGTATTCGTTAGCAAATTGCTTTGGTATAAAGAGGGAAAAAAATCTGAATTTCAGTACATGTTGTATAATCAGCTTCGCGTTATCACACCAACTCAGTGTTGATTATTTTCCTATAACAGCATGCCCCAAAGCCCTTTATTCCTTATCTAATCTGTCAGGTGTGGGTGGCACGGCGTGGAGTTTGCACGTTCTCCCCGTGTCTGCGTGGGTTTCCTCCAGGTGCTCCAGTTTCCCCCACTGTCCAAAGACATGCAGTTGGGCTAACTGGCTACTCTAAATTGCCCATAGGTGTGAGTGTGTGGAAAGGAACTGGCCACCCTACTGCTGCCATTCTGGCCAAGTCAGCCAAACATGGTCCTCCTCAAGCCCAGATCAGGTTCAGCAGTGACGGTGATGAATCTGTCAGGGGCCCAAAAATCTCTCCTGGGGTTCATGAAAACTGAGTTAAAAATTTCACATTTTCTTTACATTACAGGCATTTAGCAGACACTCTTATCTGAAACGATGTACAACAAGTGCAAAAGTCAGGTACAAGAAGTGCTGAATTTCTATGCAAGAAACTTCTAGTGCCAACTGAACAAGTGACAGAATAATGCTTAGTGTCATATTCTGTTGAAGTAAAAAAACAGCAAACAGCCAAGGAAAACAAGCCAACTATAGTACAAATGAGCTGACAAAGTGCAATTAAAAGAGAAAGATAAAACCCCAACAGCTAACACTAACTCATAATGATCAGGCTAGACAGTACACAGCCTGGGTTGGTCAAGACAGCGAAGACAGATACATGATTACACAGTGGGCAGGGAAGCAGGGGAGAGGTGCAGCCTGAAGAGGCGGGTCTTCAGTCTGCACTTGAAGGTGGTCAGGGAGTCAGCAGTTCTGACCTCAGTGAGAAGGTCATTCCACCAATGGGGAGCCAGGACAGACAGCAGTCTTGAGCGGGCTGGGCAGGAGCAGAGAGCAGGAGGGGCAAGGCAACCAGTAGCAGCAGAGCATAGGGATCTGGCTGGCATGTAGTGTCAGATCAGTCCCTGGAGGTATGCTGGATCTAACCCCTTGACTGCCTGGTAAGCTAGCACCAGCGTCTCAAATTTGATGCGAGCTGCAATAGGCAGCCAGTAAAGGGCAGTGAGCAGAAGGGTAATGTAGGAGGAATGATAGCAGTTGAAGACCAGGTGGGCTGAAGCATTCTGGATGAGCTGCAGAGGTCTGATGGCAGATGCTGGAAGGCCAGCAAGTAGATAGGTGCAGTAGATCAGGCAGGAGAGGATCAGCACTTGGGCCAGGAGCTAAGTAGGTGGTGAGAAAGGGGTGGATCCTTCAGATGTTGTAAAAGAGAAATCTGCATGTCCAGGTCACTGCAGCGATGTTCGCTGAAGAGGAGAGTCTGTCATCGAACACCACCCCAGGTTCTTTGCACTGGGCAAAGGTGACATAGAGATGTCCCCCAGGGAAAGAACAAAGTCCAGGGGTGGAGAGGATGGAGCGGGAATGTAGATCACCTCTGTCTTGCCTGGGTTGAGCTTCAGGTGATGGCTGTCCATCCAGCTCTGGATGTCACACAGGCAAGCAGAGATGTGAGCAGAGATCTGTGTGTCAGAAGGAGGAAAAGAGAGAAAGTTGGGTGTCATTAGCATAGCAGTGGTAGGATAGACTATGGGCAGAGATATTTGGGCCAAGAGACAAGGTGTAGAGGGAGAAGAGAAGCCGACCAAGGACTGAACCTTGGGGGACACTGATGGTAAGTGGGCATGGTGCTGATACAGTACCAAAACCAGGTAAACTGGAAGGAGCGACCAGAGAGGTAGGACTTGAACCAGTCTAGAGCTGTCCCGCAGATCCCTAGACCTGATAAAGATAACAGGAGGGTGGAGTGATCAACAATGTCAAATGCAGCAGAAAGATCAAGGAGAATCAGGATCAAGGAAAGGGAGGCAGCATGTGCTGCATGAAGTGCCTCACTGGCAGAGAGAAGCACAGTCTCAGTTGAGTGTCAGGCTCGGAAGCCAGATTGGTGAGGATCCAGGAGGTTGGTCAGTGAGAGAAAAGAGGAGAGCTGGTTAGCAACAGCACATTTGAGCATCTTTGACAAGAAGGGGAGAAGAGAAATGGGGTGGTAATTCTGGATGACAGAGGGGTCTAAGGTAGGTTTTTTAAGCAGAGGGGTGATGTGGGCCCATTTGAAGCTGGAAGGAAAGTATCCAGAGGACAATGAGGAGTTGATGAGGGAGGTGATAAATGGGAGGATGTCAGGAGTGATGGTCTAGAGGAGAGATAAGGGGATAGGGTCAAGAGCACAAGTGGTCGGATGGTGAGAGAGCAGGAGCTGGGAGACACTGAAGTGGAAAGAGGGGAAAAACCAGAGAGCAAGGGGGAAGAGACAGGGAGGGTGGGGAGGGGTGGGAGAGTGAGGCAGGCATGATGAAGGAGTTGTGGATGGCTATGATTTTCTCCTCAAAAAAGACTGCAAAGTCCTCTGCAGTGATGGAGGACTGAGATGCAGCTGGTGGAGAGTTGAGGAGGGAAAACAGAAAACAGTTGATGAGGGTTGGAGATGGAGGTGTGAATTTTGGAGTGATAAAACTTCATCTTGACTGACTTAAGTGAGGCTGTGAACTTGGCAAGGAGGGACTGGTAGCGGGACAGGTCTGCAGGGGCCCTGGATTTTCTCCACTTCCTCTCTACTGCACATAGACCAATTCTGCAGGAGCAAAGTGTATGGGACATCCAGGGACTAGGAAGGCAAGATCTTGCTGGCCTGGAGCCAAGAGGAGATAATGTGTCCAGTGATGAGGAGAGAGAGGAGAGCAGGGAGAATGCAGCAGATTCAGTGGGGAGACTGGCAAAGGATTCAAGTGGGGGAGGGAGGTAGTGACAGTGGAGGCAAGAGAGGAGGGAGAGAGGGAGCAGAGGTTACAACAGACTGTAACAGTGGGGTTAGGAGGGGGGATGATGGGTGGAGAGGAAGCATGAGGGAAAATGAAATGAAGTGGTGGTCAGATAGATGGAGAGGGGTAAGTTTGGGATTTGAGGCAGAGCAGTTTCGGAGGAAGACCAGGTCGAGAAGGTTGCCAGCTTTATGGGTTGGAGGAGAATGCAGCAGGGAGAGATCAAAGGAGTGGAGTAGGGGAAGGAAGGCAGCAGAGTGGGAGGCTTCAAGGTGAAGGTTGAAGTCTCCCAAGAGCATCAGTGGGATGCCAGCTTCTGGGAAGGAGCTGAGTAGGCTGTCCAGTTCATCAAAGAAACACAGGGCCAGGAGGGCAATAAACAACAATGACAAAAGGTTAACAGAAGAAGAGACTGAAATGGAATGAAATTCAAAAGAGGAGATGGAGACGTGGGAGAGTGGAAGAGGTGAAAACTTCCATGACTGAGAGATCAACAAACCAGTGCCACCACCATGATGACCAGATGGGCAAGGAGTGTGAGAGAAGGAGGTAAGGAGGTGGAGAAAGCTGCAGTTGTTGTGGTGTTATCAGGTGAAATCCAAGTCTCTGTCAGTACAAGGATATGGAGGGACAGAAGGGAGGCATGGGCAGAGATTAAGTCAGCCTTCCGTGTGGCAGACTGGCAGTATCATAGTCCAGCAGTGATCCAGAACGTGTCAGTGGAGGTAGCTGAAGGGTAGATGAGGTTGGAGAGATATTGTCCTCACGAGGAGCCATAATGACAAAGGTGCCTCTTGTGGTTGAGACCACAGACAGGAATAGTGTCAAGACACATAATGAGCAGGTTTGGGAGATGTAGGAGAGGGGGAGAGATTTGGGGAAGGAGCATCACTTGAAACCGGACTAAAAGCCCAGCTAATTAGCAAATGAAAAACAGCTGATTGCTCACGCAATCAAAACTGATGGATGAAGTTAAGCTGAAATGAGACTAGCATCAGTGCTCAGTCATGATCTACCACTGCCTTGTCAAGCTCATGTGGTGGATTCTGCTCAGCCATCCTTCCTTGTGGATTACCTTTTGGATTACTCTTCATAAGTGGGCTTATTTATCTCTCTGTGGATAGCTCTCTCATGGACTGAATTCTCTTAACCCTCTCTGTTTATTTGTGGATTAACCTACAAGCCTTGGATCTTTGTTTGTGGACTGAACTCTTTTGTCTTGGTGGGCGACTGTCTCAACTTTTGGATTCTCTTCTGATATTATTTCCCTGTGCTGTATGAACTTGATAACACTGAATCTTAAACCTAGACTCTTGTGAACTGCCTTCCTATTTGATTAAAATACTGCATCATCTGACTATTGCCAAATGGGACTATTGTCTCTGCATCTGTGCTCAGAACCACACCCTGACAGCATGATTGAGCCACTATTGAGCACAGCAGAGAGTGAGAGACTGTCTGATTTTTAGTTAATCATGGAATTTTGCTCGGCAAACAACATGCTTTCCTCCAACACTTAAGTGACAATATGACCCATATGGAGGGAGGCCATTCATGAACTACATGCCCGGACCTTACTGGCACCTCCAGTCAATCCAACCCCAGTAGCCCCTTCCCTGTCAGGGGAATCCAACCAGCCAACACCTGCCCAACCCCTGGGCAGGGAGATCTGTCTACCAGCCCCACCAAGGTTTGATGGAATGCTAGAGGCACGCCGGGGCTTTGTAACATAGTGTACTCTTGTCTTTGAGTTCCAGTCGATTCAGTTTCCTTTGGAACGTGCCAAGGTGGCATACATCATCTCTCTGCTTGTTGGGAGAGCCCTGGAATGGGCCACTCCCATTTGGCATCAACAATCCCCAATCTGTTCAGACACAAGGCCTTCATCTCATTGCTGGTGAGTGTGTTTGACCATCCAGCGAGTGGGAGAGAGGCTGCACGATGTCTCATCATGCTCAAGCAAGGTCAGCGCTCAGTAGCAGATTATGCCATTGAGTTCCGGACTGTAGCGGCAGAGAGTCCCTGGCAAGGCGAGGCCCTTCTCATCACCTTTTACCACAGCCTTGTGGATGAAATGGAAGATGAGTTGGCCAGTTGCGACTGGGGTAATTCTGTGGAGGAGCTTATCATGGCCATCCGTCTGGATCTACACGTGCGAAAACGCCGTTGGGAGAGAGGCCGAGGGTGACCCTTCTCTTCAACACCTGCAGGATTTGAGTTCCCTTCCTCCAGCCTCCCAGTAGGATGTCGAGCACCAGAGGAGGAGCCTGTGCAACTGGGTCATTCCCATCTTTCCCATGAGGAGAGACAGAGAAGATGAGGGATGAGATGAGCAGAGGTGTCTGTACTGTGGCACAACTGGACATCTCCATGCTCAGTGTCCCAAGCTCCTGGGAAAAGCCAACACTCGCAGAGGAGCTTTGGTGAGTGGAGCAGTTACTTCCCCTACTCCTTCATCCTGATTGATACTGCCTGTTTCCCTGTGCTGGCAGTTGACTCAGGAGCTTAATGTTAGACTTCTTGCCTTTGTTGGTTCAGGAGTGGCAGAAAAATTCCTTGATATTACTCTAGCCCAAAAGCTTGACATACTATTTGAAGAGTGTGAAGTTGCCCTTAAGGTTCAAGCCATCGATGGTCACCCCATTGGATCAGGGAGATTGAAGTATTGTACTAGTCCTTTTAAAATGACTATGGCAGATTGCCATACTGAGATGATAAAATTTTTCTTAATTGAGACCCCTAATGATCCTGTCATTTTTGGTTATCTTTGGCTACAAGTTCACGAACCACAATTCTCATGGGGGAAGGGTGAGCTGCTCAACTGGGGCACTGCTTGTGAGACCTCCTGCTTCTTGGACCCCGTCACCATTAAGTCTGTTTGCAAGCTTCAAAACCCTGAGATCAAGTCTCTGTGCCTCAGGGCTTTACATTGGCACCCGCCTACCTGCCAAATGTGGGTAAAATTCGGCTTTGGCGGGTAATGACTTTAGTCCCACTAGCCACTTTGGCGGGTGGTTTATTCTGTGGTATGA
>JAOBRE010000015.1:49357-63750 GCA_027574745.1 Occidentarius platypogon
GGTAAATGCAAAAAAAAAAAAAAGTAAAATTAGAAAATTTATTTTTTGACCATAATGTCCCAAATGAGAGACCAGTTTCTGAGACAGACCCATATATCCATCTCAGGTCCAGTGAATGCAGTTTGATAAGGAAATGAGCTGTAGGTTTTACTGAGCACCTTACAGAACCAGCCACAGTTCTTCTGGACACTTTGACTGTCACGCTCACGTCTTCATTTTGCACCTGGCAACCTCCATGAGCTGAGTCAGTGAGAGGTGGTCTCCACAGGGGACCGGACTGGCTTGAGTGTTTACTTTTGCTTTTACCTCCGGCCCCAGCTCTGCCCTCTAGAACTACCAATGCCAACACCACAGGGATCCACTCGTTCCAATGTTTTAGGAGGTTGAGGTGGTATATCTGTAGCACCCCGCCCCTATTCATTCACCTCACCTCATAGTCGATGTCCCCAATTCGCCAAGTGAGCTCAAAGGGCCCTTACCACTTAGCGAGTAATTTTGAGCTCAAAGTAGGTAATAAAATGAGCACTTTATCTGCCAGTATGAATTCTCTAAGGATCATAACCCTGTTGTACAGCCAGGCTTGAAGTTCTTGTGCCTGCCACAAGTTCTCCTGGGTTAAGTGACTGAGCATGTGGAGCTTTGTGCTCAGGTCAAGAATGTATTGAATTTCGTTTTTACCTTATGAAGGTCCCTCCTCCCAATTTTCCCGCAGTACATCCAAAATGCCACGAGGCTTACGGGTGTACAATAATTCAAATAGGGAGGGGGACCCCGTGGAGGCTTGCAGGACCTCTTGTACTGTGAATAACAGGGGCTCAAGCCATTTATGCCAATTACATGTTTTCACTTACAAACTTAAAATTAAGCTTTTAAGAGTTTGGTTAAACCGTTCAACCAAGCCATCTGTTTGTGGGTGATAAACTCTGGTGCAGATGGATTTAACCCCCAGTAACTCAAAGTTTGTGAAGTGTGTGTGGCATGAATGTAGTGCCGTGGTCAGTCAGGATTTCTTTGGGAATCCCGACTCAGGAGATCATTTTAAACAGTGCCTCTGCCACATTGCATGCAGAAACATTACGTAGAGGGACCGATTCCGGGTATCGCATTGCATAGTCCATTAGGACTAAAATAAAGCAATATCCCCATGCCGACCGATCTAATGGCCCAACAAGATCCATACCAATTCTTTTGAAGGGGATCTCAATCAGGGGAAGAGGGTGCAAGGGCACTTTTGGAGCGGCTGCTGGATTCACCAGCTGGCATTCGTGCTGCACACCACCTACGGACATCCCTTGAATGTGAAAGGTCACTTGCAGATATTCGTGAACATTCCCATGCACACACAATACCTTTGCCAATCGTGTGCCCCACTGCCTCACCTTGAACCAGGTTTTGGTGGATTGAAGTCTGATTACAGCCTAAATCCACCAACACGTGAAATGTATCCCCTTGAATTCTCACCAGTACGCAATATGCTCCGGCTCGATTGAGAGCAGTCTCTGGCGCATCAGGAATCCAGACCATGGCCCCCACCTCAAACCCAATAAAGCCCAATATGGGATGAGCAGGTTCTCCCACAATTGGTGCAGGCAAGGCTAGGTCTCTTGTCTGTGTCTGGAGTTTTCTGTGCCCCCTCTTTGCTTCGGTCAGCTGCCTGATCTTGTTTTCTGCTGCTTTGGCACCATGGTGGAGGGCTGATCTCCAGACTTTCCTGTCATTAGCCTTAAGATCCCATGAATGAGGATCGATGTTATAGGCTTTTAGGTCTTGTTTGACTACATCCTTAAAGCGTAGAAGTGGATGGCCGGTTTACGACTTCCAGTGGTGAGTTCCTCATAGAGAATATCCTTGGGAATTCTATCATCTGCCATCCTATGTATGTGTCCAAGCCAGTATAATCTGTGATGTTTAAGGATGGTAAGCATGCTGGGAAGTTTGGCCTTCTCTAGGATGTCATTGTTAGTAATTTTGTCCTTCCAAGTTAGGCCCAGAATTTGATGTAGGCAGTGCATGTGGAAAGTGTTGAACTTCTTCTCTTGGTGGGAGTAGGTGGTCCAAGACTCACTGCTGTACAGAAGTGTGCTGAGGATGCAGGCACGATATATTTGGATTTTGGTGGAAAGGAAAAGTTTGCTGTTGTCCCAACCACGTTGTTTCAAGTTGGACATCATTGTGGCAGCTTTTCCAATCTGTTTGTTGATTTCACTATCAAGGATAAGGTTGTTGGTGATAGTAGAACCTAGATACATAAAATGGGAAACCACTTCAAGGGTGTAATCATCGATTTTTTTTTTTGTGGTTTGTCTGTGCTTCCTTGGGTGAGAACTTGGGTCTTTTTCAGGCTGATTGTAAGCCCAAAAGCAATACAGGCCTGGTGGAATTGGCTTACTTGAGTCTGGAGGCCATCAGTAGTATGTGAGACCAAGGCTGCATCATCAGTGAAGCGCATCTCTCTAAGAACATTTATCACTTTTGTTAATGCCTTGAGATGGTTGAGACTGAACAAACTGCCATCAGATCTGGTATGGGTGTGGACACCCTCTGTGGAATCTTTGAAAGCATACTGGAGGAGAAGCAAGAAGAAGATCCTGAATCATGTTGGAGCAAGGACACATCCCTGTTTGACACCACTGCAAATGATAAAGGGTTTGGATGTTGAACCATTGTACTGCACTATTCCCTTCATATCTGTGTGGAAAGACTTGATAATACTAAGAAGTTTCGGTGGGCAGCCTATCTTCCACAGGATTTTGAATAAGCCATCCCTGCTAACAAGGTCAAACGCCTTCATCAGATCGATGAAGGCTAAGTAGAGTGGCTTGCGCTGATCCCAGCATTTCTCCTGGAGCTGGCGAAGTGAGAACACCATGTCCAGGGTGGGTCTTCCGGCTCTAAAGCCGCATTGTGATTCAGGACACACACATTCCACTAAAGTTTGAAGGCGAGTGAGTGCAACATGGGCAAAAAGTTTCCCCATAATGCTGAGGAGAGAGATGCCCCTGTAATTGTTGTAGTTGCTGTGGTCCTCTTTGTTCTTGTACAAGGTAACTATGTTAGCATCATGCATGTCTTGTGGGACTTTTCCAGCCTCCCATAATTGGCAAAGGAGCTTGTTTAGGGGCCAGTAAGTGACTGCTTTCCACACTTGATGTCAGTTGGGATTCCATCTTGGCCTGGACTCTTGCCTGACTTCAGTTTGTTGATAGCATTTCTGAGCTCTTCGAGCGAAGGAGCTAGGTCCAGTTCGACCATAGTGGGCAGGTCGGTGATGCTGTCAAGAGCTTCAGCACTAACAGTATTCTCCTTTGAGTATAGATTTGTATAGTGCTCTATCCAGCATTCCATTTGTTTGCGTTGATTGTATATGACCTCTCCAGCAAAGGACTTGAGGGGAACTGTCTTTTTCGGTCTAGGGCCCAGAGCGAGTTTTAGGCCTTCATACATGGCTCTGATATTCCCTGTGTCCGCTGCGGTCTGCATACTTCCACAGAAGTTGAGCCAGTAGTTGTTGGCACACTGCCTGGCAGATTTCTTGGTGTTCTTTCTGACAAGACAAAGGGCTTGTAGGGTGCTTTGGCAAGGGTTTTCTTTATATGCCATCTCAGCCAACCATTTTTCTTTGATGAGTGGTTGCATAGTAGTGATGTTAGCTTCGTACCAGGCTGGTTTTAGATGACTTCTTCTCGAACATGGTGAATGCTGTGTCATGGATGGTTTCCTTTAACTGTTCCTGAGTGTTTCTTGAGGTGTCATCTGCATTAGCCTGGAAAGCTTCACCAAGCTTATTGTTGAATAATGTAATCTTGGCTTTATCTGGTGTTAAAGACGTGTTAATACGAGACGGCCCTTTGGGTTTGGAATGATGGAGTTTTTTGGGCTTGAATTTGATTTTTGAACCCACTAAAGAATGGTCAGTGTCACAATGCACACTGTGGTATATGCGAGTGAGTTGTACGTTGAGTAGGTTCTTCCATTTGGTAATGATAAAATCAAGTTGGCGCCAGTGCTTGGAACACAGGTGTCTCCATGACACTTGGTGGAATTTATTAGCATTGAAGGTGCTGGTTATGCAGAGCTTATGAAAGCTGCAGAATTCTAGTAGGTGCTAACCATTATCATTTATGTTGCCGAGCCCAAAGTGGCCTAAGCAGAGAGGCCAGGAGGTGTTATCAGAGTCCACTCTTGCATTGAAGTCACCAAGCACATACAGTTGTTTCGTGCTTGGAATGGTGTTGATGAGGTTGTTGACTTTGTCCTAGAAACGGTCCTTGGCTTCATCTGATGAGTTCAGAGTGGGAGTGTAGGCACTGATAAAATGAATGGTGCCCCCATGACTGTTTAACATAGGACCCATAAGTCTCTCAGATGGATTTGGAAACAGTTGGGTGATGTGCAGCAAGTTGTTCTTAACTGCAAATCCTACCCCGTATTCTCTGGTTTGGTCTTGAGGTTTCCCTTGCCAGAAAAAGTATAATCTTTCTACTTTAGAGAGCCGGAGTTGGCGAGGCGGGTCTCTTGCAGTGCTACAATATCAGTGTTTAGTCTTTTAAGTTTGTTGTTGATAACAGCTGTTTTTCTGACATCACTGATCTTGATTAAGTCTACAGAAAGTCCAGTTGTCATGGTTCTTACATTCCAGCTGGCTATCTCGAAAGGGGTCAAGTTCTTTTCCTTGTCTGGTGCACAAGATACAGTCCGCTTGTCAGATATCACCTAATATCTTGAGACCCACACACCCAGTGGAGCAGGCAGATCATGGTGGGACAGCACCTTACTGGCTGGGGGCTGCCCAGCTTAAGGCAGGCAGTAGTTGTCCAGCGAGATGCGATGACCTCTCCTACGATGGAAGAGGCTCCTGGCACTCAGCTCTACACCAATCAAACTTGAGCTTATCACTGGTAACTGCCACTTCTCATGTTGTGCCCCTGTGATAGGGTTGGAGTGTACTCTCCAGAGTGCACACTTGGGCAGAAAATAAGAGACATAGGGTTGCCCATGCATCTAAGTCTCCCTTTAGACCTTGCTGGTGGAGTCTAAAGGGCTGCGGAGGCAACACATTTGGCATCAGTTTGGCTATAGGAGCTGCCAAAAGGGTGATGGAGTTCATCAGCTGACTGCCTGCAGGGCCCCACTCTGTTGCTAGTGATGCTATCAGAACCATTGGCCAAAGGTTCCTCTGCCTCTTCTGCTGTTCCGAGACTTTGTGCACTTCATGGGGAGGCAACCCTTCACCTGACAGCACTGAGACTGTCAGGCCCTCTGACTTAGTTTAGCATGCCAGTCAGAGCAAGGTCTCAGGGTGTGGCCAGTGGTGTGCACTACCACCTGCTTGGAACCATAAGTGAAAGGATTGAGGGAGCTGTGGGAGATCAAGTCCTGACTCACCTTACCTAGGCAAGCGACTGGCATTGGGAAGGGGTGCTACTCCTCACAGCTACCCCATACACCCCAGGTTAAATGCACAACCCATTTAAAAACAAGTCAATTTGGGTTGTTTTCAGCTCAGCGTTTTTTTTAGTGTGTTCATAAAATCAAGGGGTACAGTGTTCAGAAACATAAGTCTTATCGGGTTTATGAACTCATGAAATGAAATGTATGTTATAATCAGGGTGCAGGCACTTACGGAAGCAGTTGCAGGGGAGAGTGGGTGTGTTGCAAACTGGCAGCCAAATCCAAAACGTGAGACGAGAGTCAGTGTTGGGGACAAGCAATGGGTTGGTCGATTAGCAAACTGCATGTCAGAGGAACTGCAAGAGTTCAGAGTCAAATATAAACAGAAAGCAGGGTCAAAGTCACTAGAGTCAGATACAAGGAGCTAACGGCTTGGTATGATCAGGTACATGTACACAAAACGATACTTTGCACCAGTTGTTTGTGACTGAGGTCCTTAAGTAGTGGTAGTTTGATGAGGTGTAATGAGGAACAGCTGCGGCAATGATTAGAACTCCGGGGAGGGAGGGTGCTGTGGTACTTGAGAGTTGTAGTCTGTGATGGCCATGTTTGGAGGCCACCCTGAACTCTGATTGATGGCGCTATCAGTGACAGTTAATGATTGAATCATGTATCGTAATCACAAAAGAAATAAAAAATAACCACAATACCATGCAAACTCCACACAGAAAGACCCCCGTCAGCCGCTGGGCTTCTTGCTGTGAGGTGACAGTGCTAACCACTACACCACTGTGCTGCCCCATCTTCTGTTACATATGATCATATGTCTCATTTGTTTATCTGTGTTTAACTCCATGTTAATTTTGTTAGAATATGTGGGCCATTAAAAACGTTTATTATTATTTCTTCAAACTCAGACTGATCTTTTGTAGTCAGAATTAACCTACAGGAGCGGGTTATAACAAATGACCAAGAGTCCTGCAGTTCACTCTTCTTACTACATTTGCAGTACTCTTCTCAAAATTCTGCCTGTTCCCAAGAGTGCAGTCTTTTGCAGCAACTCAGTTTGAATTTCAACACTGATCTTTGAGATCCAACATTGGATCTTTTTTGTAACTGCACCCGGGGCTCCAACAACAATTAGAATAACCTCCACTTTATTCATTTCCCAAATATGCTTTATTTCAAGTTTCAAGGGCTGTATTCATCTTCCTTCTCGTCCTCCTTCTCCGTAACCCTGTCATCTCCTGGGATTGCAGTGTCAATCAAGATGCAGTGCCTTCTTTATCTACCAGTATCAGATCTGGTCTTCTTGCTGTGATATTCTCATCACATTGGATACTGAAGTCCCAAAGGAGCTTCACACTTGCATTTTCCAGCACTGCCTGAGGTTTGTGCTCATCCCATTTCTCAGATCTCTCCAGTCCAAACGTCCTATGCAATTCCCTGTGTACAATGTGTGCAACATTGTCATGCTTCCTCTTGTACTCCTTCTGTACCAAAATAGTACATACACTAACTATGCGGGTCACAGTTTCCCCTGCTGCTCCACACAATCTGCACAGTGGAGAATCTCCTGTGTGATCAATGCTGTATTTCACATCATTAGTGTGTAACGACTGTTCCTGGGCTGCACAGATCAAAGACTGTTCCACTTTTCAAATCTGATTTCTTCATCCAGGCCCAAGCATTTTCTTTGTCAATTCTATCTCTGGGTTGCTCTTTTTCCATATCCTGCAAAAATTGGCCATGCATTATTTTCTCTCTCCATCCTTTCATCTTGTCTTCTTTGGTGTTCTGTTTGAATTCCTCTTTACTCTTTCAGTTTCTCATGTCTATTATCCCTATTTGTTTCATGCCATTCAAAAATTGTTCTTCACTGTTTTTTATATATCTTCCTGGTCCATTTGTCTCACTTCTTATGCACTCCTCACATCCAATGAGTCCCCTCCCTCCTTTGCTTCTTGGTATATATAGTCTATCTACATCACTGTTAAGATTTAACGCTCCAGACATTTCCATTTTCTGCCTGGTTTTCCTGTCCAGTTCTTTGACCTCATCCTGTGTCCACCTCAGTATACCTGCTCCATATCATAAAACTGCAACAGCCCATGTATTTATTGCAGTGATTTTGTTTCTGCCATTCAATTTCAAGTTCAACACCAGTCCCAAACTCCTGTAATATTCCGTTGTGAATACTTTTCATTTCAACCTCCTTAATTTTGTCCATTTCCAAAATCCCAAGGTATTTGGAACCATTCTCCTCTTTATCCTTCATCACCTGTCCATCAGGGAGCTCTATCCCATCAGATGCACTTGCCTTGCCTCTTTGCATCACCAATATGCCACACTTACCGATGTCACTGCTAAAGAGATACACTGTTCTCACCAATGAATCAATCTGATTCTGGTTCTTGCCAAACAGCTTGAGATCATCCATGAAAAGCAAATTTTCAGCTGTCTTTCACACCATTCATATCCCATACCAGGTTTCATCAGCAGTAATGAAAGTGGTATCATGCATACGACAAAGAGAAAAGGTGAAAGACTATCCCCCTGAAAAATCCCTACAGAGCTTAGTTGTGTTTTCCATGTTGCCATTCTTCTCTTTATGAATTCTGTCACATTCTTAGCAATTCCAAATATCCTCAGGCACTCCAATATCCAAATGTCAGGGACAAGGTCATATGCGTTCTGATAATCCGCCCATGCCATCACCAAGTTCTTATGTCTCCTCTTACAGTCTTGAAGTGTTGCCTTATCTTTTTAGCAATTGATCCTTCATGTCTCTGCTCCTCCATCTGCATACTTTTTGCTCTTCAGGCAATATATTTTCAGTGTCCATAAATGTATACATAATTTCAGCTAAAATTCCTGTCACTAATTTCCACAGAAGTGGTAGAAACAATATTGGCCAAAAGTTGTCCACAGCAGTCCCTTTTGCAGGGTCTTTCAAACAAAGAACGGTCCTCCTATATGTCATCCAACTTGGTATTGGTTTCACACTATTTAATATATCATTGAGTTCCACTGATTTCATCTCTTCACAGTAAGATAACTTTTTTAACCAATGCCCTTCACAGATTGCACCCACATTTAGTCAGCTGTGATGGCATAACAGCAGCAACAAATCTATTGATAAATCTATATTGATTAATCTACTGATAGTGTTTATGACACACTGTTATAAAAAGCAAAATTTATATATCTGTTATATTTCTATGGTTATCTATAGAAATGGACAAGGAGCATCATAGTGCTTAAAAATAATAATAGCAACCATCTTGGTGCTGGAAAGTTGGATCAAGTTTCTTCTTCAAAAAGAAGTTGACGAAGAAAGAAACATTGAAGCGATGTTAGAAATACTTCATGTGGGCTCCTGAGTAGCACACAAAAAAAAAAGTTCACCCAATTGACATGAGATTGTGAGTTGAAATCCTTAGGATGTCATAGATATCTATGGCCGGGAATCCTACAGAGCAAAACTGGATGTGTTCTCTGGATGGGGACTACATTTATTTTTTGTTACCATAATACAGTATAATAGCTCATAATGTCAATGTCAGATGAATTTCATTAAAAGACAACAATTAACACTGCTAGAAGCTACACATGTCACTTTCTGAATAAAATATATGGTTTTATGGTTGTTTGAAATACTGAAATACACACACTGTGAACAAGATAACGATAAGTTATATGAATGACAAAAATTGTGTCAGTATGTTGGTTTGTGTCTCACTGGGTTTTGTCAATGAAATCTTTTCAGCTTCTGATTACCTGAGGAGAGTGTCTGCATCCCATGATGCACTGCAACTGATTTCCCATTGGCCCACAGTGCAGCAGTGACACCTGCAGGTGTGAAGTGATGAAAGAATAATTACCATTTTTTTTTACTCTTTTCCTCTTTTAATCTTTTCCTTTTCTATCTATCTATCTATCTTGATCTATCAATTTATTTATTGCTTTGAGAATGACAACTACATAGTTTGATCAGGGCAGAATGGGTCGTGTCTCCCACTAATTAATATGCACAGCAAGGACAAGCTGACAGAATTCAATCAGAGCGCCCTGCAAGAAGAGACAGCATAACACACACACACACACACACACACACACACACACACAAATAACGAGAGAGAGAAAGAGAATAATAAAACAAAAACAGAGTAAAAATTTATTCTCATCTTGGCAAGCTAAACATCCATCCATCCATTATCCATAACCACTTATCCTGTGCAGGGTTGTGGACAAGCTTGAGCCTATCCCAGCTGACTATGGGCGAAAGGCGGGGTACACCCTGGACAAGTCGCCAGGTCATTGCAGGGCTAACACATAGACGCAGACAACCATTCACACTCACATTCACACCTACGGTCAATTTAGAGCCACCAATTAGCCTAACCTGCATGTCTTTGGACTGTGGGGGAAACCAGAGCACCTGGAGGAAACTCATGCAGACACGGGGAGAACATGCAAACTCCTCACAGAAAGGCCCCCGTTGGCCACTGGGCTCGAACCCAGAACCCTATTGCTGTGAGGCGACAGTGCTAACCACTACACCACTGTGCCGCCCTCAGTAGAGAAAATGAAATATGAAAAAAAAAAAAAAACACACACACACTTAATCAAGCAATATGTTTAAATTTTAAGCTGGCCTTCTTGCCATCTGCTGGGATGTAATTACATGTTGTTTATTATCGGTGTGGAGAACTGAATTGTTATTGATCCAACCAACAGTTAGCTAACCCACAACATGTGGTAAATGGTTTGCCTTAGAATGAACTTGATGATTGTATTAAATAAACCAAAACAAGCATGTTAAAAAAAAAATAATAATAATAAAAAAAACATTAACAGGATAGCTTTAAGAGCTTGCATCTGCCTCTTACTCTAGCACGATAGCGACAACATGTGCAGGTATTTTTTACACTGTAAAACCCATTCCAAAAATGGCATGATTGTCAAGGGTGTGTGAATGAAATAAAGGCATAAATGCGCATTGCAGATGTCTTGGGCTTTTGAATTCCTTGCTGTGACCAATAAAACTGCTGCCTAGCTGAAAGCAGTCTTCACAGCAGCCTCCAAATTGGCAGGGAGAACAGCTCACTGATAAAATACTGAGGGGATCCATAACGCATTAGAGTAAAACCTCGAGCCATTTACTGAGCGCTCAACGGACACTTTGAAGGCTATGAAAAATTTCAACACGTACTAACAAGGATTTATTCATATTCAGTGGAAAATCTCTGCAGATAACATTATGGTCTTATGATCATATATGAAATTTCATATACTTCATTCTCAGTGCACTGAATATAAGAGAATGAATTTTGGCATTAAACTGGCAGTGTGCGAAAAGTGGTGTAATGTTGCTGAGGATGCACATTCACATACTGTGGATTTAGTGTAAGAGCATTCAAATGAATTGAAGCTTCAGCACTGACATTTGTGTTCGCTGTAATTCAAGTCTTAGGATTATATGATTTTTTTTTCAAATACTGGACAATACATTTTGATACTCAGCAGCTAATTCAGAATATCTAAGGGTAATAATAGCGTTAAAAAGCATTATTTAATAACAACAACAAAAAAAACTCTAATCATTGATATGGTAAAGTTTTCTGGAAGGAGGAGTTTATTTTTATGTAAGGATTCTTGGTTGTCAGCACTTTGTAGTGGTCAGGGGTGGGTTTCCTGATAATGTTGCACTTTAGGGTTAACAAGTGACTTTAAAGATGCTCTTAAGCAAAGAATGTTGTTTCTGTACTCCCTCATAAGGTCTCTTAAGAGCAACTTTGCTAAGAACATCTGCAATGTGGCGGCACGGTGGCATAGTGGTTAGCACTGTTTCCTCACAGCAATAAGGTTCTGGGTTCGAGCCCAGTGGCTGACGGGTGCCTTTCTGTGAGGAGTTTGCATGTTCTGCCCGTGTCTGCGTGAGTTTCCTCCGGGTGCTCTGGTTTCCCTCACAGTCCAAAGACACGCAGGTTAGGTTAATTGGTGGCTCTAAATTGACCGTAGGTGTGAATGTGAATGGTTGTTTGTCTCTATGTCTCATCCCTGCAATGACCAGGCAACTTGTCCAGGGTGTACCCCGCCTCTCGCCCATAGTCAGCTGGAATAGGCTCCAGCTTGCCCGCAACCCGGTACAGGATAAGTGTTTACAGATAATGAATGGATGGATGGAATGGATGGATTGATTGATCTTTGCAATGCATATCCTCGATATAGGCATTAGTAGGTGCTATATAAATAAATAACACACACACAGTGTTAGAGGTGCAGAAATTTGTCTCATTTATGAGACTAAATTAGATAATCACTTGCCTACTAATGAAGGTCATCATAAGTTAACAGTGAACTTAAGTGCTACTTTCGCTACAGCAGTGTTTGGGAAAACCACGTTAGCTTAACGATGGATCTTAAAGGGATCCTCCAGCGGATTTATTCTCAAACTTATTTGAAGTAAAAGTAGTCACAGATTTCAAAAGTCAAACTTTCATTTTTGGAGAACAAAGTGTTCTAGAAAAATGAATTTTCTTTAAAATGCTAGATGGGCTTCATGTAACATCGTGTAGTGGTCACTTGGAGCAACTCAGCTGTTTATATTCTGTATTTACATCATAGTTTTGCTAGTTTTACAAGTATTTTGCCGAATTTATCAGTTTTTAAATAAATATGCCTCATTGTGTGGCATATTATTGCCACAATGATGCTAAAAAGAAAGCATACTACACACTACACACACCATGTGAAAAAGAGATTTTCACCATGTGAAAAAAAGCTCTCATGTCTGATCCAGTTTCTGTCGGTGACACTCTGTTCCAGCTGATCAAGCCCACTTGGCATTTTCTCTGTGGAAATGCAGTCTAGTTCCAGCTTGTGTTTTCTTTTTAGCATCATTGTGGCATTTATATGCTACATAATGAGGCATACTTATTTAAAAACTGATAAATTTGGTAAAATACTTGTAAAACTAGCAAAACTACAATGTAAATAGAGAATATAAACAGCTGAGTTGCTCCAAGTGACCACTACATGACATCATCACATACATCACCACCGCAGGAAGCCCATCTGGCATTTTAAAGAAAATTCATTTTTCTTGAACACCATTTGGTCTCAGAAAATGAAAGTTTGATTTTTGAAATCTGTGACTACTTTTACAGTTTAAGTTTGAGGATAAAACCACTGGAGGATCCCTTTTAAGGCAACTCTTAGCCTTAAAAGGCTTTTGGGAAACTCACCCCGGTACATTTTCTCTACTGGAGTCAATACAGGACAGAGGACTTTGCACTTTCCGGTTTCTCAGTAATGAGACAAGCTGGGGGTTTTTTGTTTGTTTGTTTTTTGAGAAAAAGAGAGAAAAACAAAGGCTGATGAGGGAATGTTCTTTGGTGAACAACTTCACTAGGATACTGAAGTTTTGAAACTAACAACTTCTGTAATGATAAAAGACCCTGATGCTCATCCTGAGGATCCTTTCAACACAGTTAGTACTACTAAAAAATTGTAGTGTACAGCTCTGGAGGAGTAATGACCTATTGAGTGTCACCCTGAACAGAATGGATTCTCATTTGTGTCTGGTTCCTTTCAAGGTTTCTTTCTCATGTCATATCAGGGAGCTTTTCCTTGATGCTGTCACCTCGGACTTGGTTAGGGATTAAATCTACACCTTTTTTCTGTAAAGCTGCTTTGTGACAATGTCAACTGTTGTAACACTATATACGTAAAACAAGAGTCATCAGGAGATGACTTATCCAACCCCCGCCCCCACATGAAACCCCACTCCAAATTTTCCGAAGTTGAATTGGTTGCCATGGAAATATGGAAAAAAAAATGTAAAATCACAGAAATCCCAAAATGTCAAAAGGCACAACTCCTCTAGCTACTTAATATAACTGTCAGGTTTTGTGAAAAAAATTCCAAATAATTTGAGTTACAGTATGCTCCAGAAACTAAAATGTTTACAGATGGACAGACAGATGGACAGACAGAGCAATAGCTAAATTAATTATTATGCTGCTGCATCATATCACAACATATGATCAAAATAATTAAATGCAACTATAAACTTAATTAATTAAAAGTTTTAATTGGTGGCAAATGGCTCTGTATGAGAGAAATAAAACAAAGTTGGGCTGCATCACATAATACATTGATTATTTTCCTATAACAGCTGTGAGAATGCAGGCACTTACAGATGTATGCAAGGATGAAGACAGATTGCAGAAAGTCAAAGCCAAATCGAGGGACTGGAATTGGAGTCGGGAAACTAGCGACAGTCGGGCGATCGGTGAACAACGTAATGTAGGAAAGACAAAGAGTGAGAAACGAGGAGAAAATAGCAAGGATCAGAAATGTAAGAGTCAGTCAGAAAGATACAAGGCTTGGTACAAACTGGATGAACAGGACAATACTTCACAATGGTGTGTTTGTGAAGGGGGCTTAAATAAAGGGACAGGTGATTGAGGAAATGAGAGCCAACTGCGATTCAGTAGGTGGGAGACAGAGGGCGCTGTATGTTCTGGGAGCTGTAGTCTGGAGTGTCCATGTTTGTAGTTTGCTCATTCTCAGAGGGTTTACTGACAGAGCCCCCCCGAGGAGCTACCTCCGGGAGCTACATTCTTTCTGGGACAACCTCTGGGTGCTGGTTTATTAGGATGCTGGGCATGGAATTCTTGCTTAAGAAGGGGGTCGAGGATGTCTCTGGACTTGACCCAGCTTTGTTCCTCTGACCTGTATCCTTCCCAGTCTACCAGGTACTCGATTTGGCCTCCTCTTCGCCTCAAATCGAGGATCTTGTTAACCTGGTAGATGGGCTCTCACTCTAGATCAGGGGTGGGAAACCTTTTTTTCCATCAAGGGCCATTTCAAGTTTTATAACAGCCTATGGGGGCCAAACTAAATTTTTTAACCCATAACCTTTGCTGAAAATTTTAAGATCCAGCCCATTTATTTTAGCTTTCTTTCATGCTATTCAAAAAAAAAAAAAAAAA
>JAOBRE010000015.1:1173753-1185957 GCA_027574745.1 Occidentarius platypogon
CGATAGACTTCCTGCTGTGACGTTACGGACGTCAAGGTCATTCGCTCAGACCGCTACCTATATAAATCACTTTAATCATAAAAATTACTATATTAGATTTGTTGTTAACGCTTAAAACTATTCCTGTGCCGTTCTTGAGGTCTCAAGGTGTTTATAAACGAAAGTGAGGCCATGGCTCTGCGCATCTGCTTTAAGGAAAACTAAACTTAAGAACATAAATTATAGAGTCTGGATTTTATTTTACTTATGAGAGAACGTGTGTGAGTCCAGATTAATGTGTTCTGTTCGAATGGACAGGAAGTCTAATGTAATGTTTTGTAATTTAGTGTTGATCTAAAATATCAGTAACTTCTCTCCAGTTTATGTTCAGATCTACACGTTACTTACAGCTCGTTTTATTTTATCATATTTAAAATAAGTTTAATGAACTAATAAACTAGTTATTAACTTGACCCTTGCTTTTTTCAGATCCATCAATAAAGACCAGTTTGAGAAGAAGAAGAACGACACCCTCGACCCAGAGCTGTGAGTCTCCTCATGCACAGTTCTGTCCAAAAGTCTTTTTTTTGTTTTTCATCCAAACTTTGTTATAGATTTCTGTTTCATGACTTCGACATTATCAAGTCAGTACAAAACCGTTTTTGAGTTAACGTTTGGTATTTTGCGTCACTTTGTCGTCCGAGTCTCGAGTGATTTTGTGACTGAGGTGTTTGACTTTTCCCTGTGCAGATTTGTGGAATGTTCTGACTGTGCTCGTAAAATGCATCAAATCTGCATCCTGCACAACGAGACGATCTGGCCGTCAGGGTGAGCTGGTTTCTGTCCCTATTAAAACGCTGCTTTCTCAGGGATCTCTCTTCACCTCTATGTTACGTCTCTCTACAGCTTCATGTGTGACGGCTGTTTGAAGGCCTCCAACAAGACAAGGAAGGAGAATAAATACGCTGCCAAACGTAAGTGTTTTCTGGATGGAAAACTTCTGCCCAAGTCTTCTGCACGGGTGCTACAGGAAGGTGCTGGACGGTTACACTAGTGATCACTATGGCTGAAAGCTTTGGTGTGTTTTACAACGTGTTACTGAACTTCACACCAAACCCGCACAGCTTTATACAACTGAGACTGTCAGTGCGTTCGGTAAAGTCAGTGAAGTTTCTTGTCATGAGAAAAGTGTGTGTGTGTAACGTTTCCGGAAGGAGTCTCCAGTGTCAGTGGTGTGTAACAGACAGTCGTGAAGCTGGAACTTTGAGTTTTCCGATGTCTTCAGGACAGAGGAGTTTACATTTCTTTGCGGTTTCTCAGTAACATGATGGAACAAGCTGCATATTTTTGTCTTGTTTATTTAAAGAGACCGCGAGTTGGCCTAGTGGGTAGCGTGTCCACCTCTCGATCAGGAGATCGCGAGTTCTACTCAAGGTCGGGTCATACCAAAGACCATCATAAAAATGGTACCTACTGCCGTCTGGCAAGGCAGGCACAGATGTGAGTGGGGAGTCAAACTCTCGCGGTTACCAGAGGACCCGCCCCCCACTGTAACCCTAGCTATGTAATATAGACGAGAGGCCGAGCGCTACGGAAACGGAGATCTACGCCATCCTATGCGCCACATGGCGTGGGAAAGACTTTGAATTTAAAGAGGATAAACTGAGAGGCTGGGGTGAGAGTGACTGTTTATAGCTACTTTAACGTAAGTGTTGTTGTCATTCTTTAATAGTTGGAAAAAATTAATCATTGGCAAATTGCTGTGATGTTGAAATAAAAACCTTGGCAGACTTCTTCAGAACATCTTAAGTAGCGAGCACAAAAAAAAAGGAGTAGATGGTTGTGAAATGTGCATGGTATGCCGGGGGGGTTGAAATTTCCCTGTAAAATACTTGCAAAACATGTATGAAATTTCCCTCCAGATGTGTGTGTGTGCTTGGCTTTCTCAGTTCCCCCGTATAGTACACTGCCTGGCTCTGTAGCATAACCACATCCATGTATCTCCTCTTTGGCCTTCCTCGTTTTTGTTTGCCTGGCAGCTCCATCCTCAGTATTCTCCTTCCCACATGCTCTGCATCTCTTCTCAGGATGTGCCCATACCACTTGTGGACATCTCTGCTTGGGGAATATAATCAACTTTGAGATGATAACAGTAACTTTGATTCACGTCATTGGTTGTTCCCATCCATCGGGAAGGATAATTACAAGAACTCACTTTGTCATCGACTGTTGGTGATCTGTGCGGTTATTATGGTGACCATGGGATACAACAACTCATCAATGCTGTCTTTTTTTTTTTCTTTTTTCTTTTTTTTTAAATTCCTCTTCCTGTCTCGTCTCATCTCCCAGGGCTTCCCCAGACAAAGTTGGGCAACTTCCTGGAGGCACGAGTGAATGAGTTCTTGAAGCGGCAATACCATCCAGAAACTGGTGACGTCACTATCCGGGTGGTTCACGTCTCCGATAAAATGGTTGAAGTGAAGCCAGGAATGAAGTCCAGGTAAGAGTCCTCCATGTTTTTGTTTTTGTTTTTTTTAAGATCTGTCTTCATATCCATGTGCATCTTGGTATAATTCTTCTCCCAACCATATGAAAGCCATCATCATCCAAAAATATCAGACGGTATCATTTAAAAATATGAATTTGAGTAACAGTGTGCATTTGCGTTGGCAGATTTGTGGACAGTGGTGAAATGGCAGAGTCTTTCCCCTACCGGACAAAAGCTCTGTTTGCATTCGAGGACATTAACGGTGTGGATGTGTGTTTTTTCGGAATGCATGTCCAAGAATATGGCTCCGATTGTCCTCCACCCAATCAGAGGTGAGAGTAAATGCACTTAAGTAGGCCTTTTATCTCTTAGGTACTTGGTTGACTCAAAGAAAAGCTTCTTTTTCCTTAAAAAAAAAAAAAACAGTCGAGTGCATATCAGTGTGATACCGTTGCCTGGAAACTGAGCCTTAAGCATGTTCATCAACATTCAACTGACTCGTTTACTCATTGCCATCTGTTCATCTCTCTGTGCAGACGTGTGTATATCTCCTACCTGGACAGTGTGCACTTTTTTCAGCCACGTCACCTGAGGACAGGTGTGTATCACGAGATCCTAGTCGGGTACCTGGAATACGTGAAGAAGTTAGGGTTCACCACGGGACATATCTGGGCATGTCCACCAAGTGAAGGAGATGATTACATCTTCCACTGTCACCCACCGGATCAGAAGATCCCCAAACCCAAACGGCTGCAGGAATGGTACAAGAAGATGCTGGACAAGGCTGTGGCAGAGCGGATTGTTCATGACTACAAGGTAGGCGTCACTGTAGTGTTTTGTTTAAGGTTGTACAAAATCTTAGCTGAACAGCTTGGCCTACCATTCGTCCCCACCCCCAGAGTTTCTCCTGGATCTCTATATCTGTGTGTGTGAGCACGGATATGCAGCTGTGTTTATGTAAAGAAGCACTGCTCCACATTTCGTTTTCACCCCTGGCCCATTTTCATCTCCTCCTCTCTCCTAGGACATCTTTAAACAGGCAACCGAGGATCGCCTGACAAGTGCAAAGGAGCTGCCTTATTTTGAGGGTGATTTCTGGCCCAATGTGTTGGAGGAGAGCATCAAAGAGCTGGAGCAAGAAGAGGAGGAGAGGAAACGAGAGGAGAACAACACCTCAAGTGAAAGTGTAGATGTGAGTTTAGATTCTTGAGCCTTGAAATGATGAACATGTCTTTGAGAAATAGATCAATATTCCTGATCTGTGTCGGTCTCTGCAGGCCACAGAGGGTGACAGCAAGAACGCAAAGAAAAAGAACAACAAGAAGACAAACAAGAACAAAAGCAGCATGAGCCGAGCCAACAAGAAGAAACCAGGCGTGCCCAATGTCTCCAACGACCTCTCCCAAAAACTCTATGCTACCATGGAAAAACACAAAGAGGTAGTCGTCTTACTAATTCAGACAGGCTTTGACAAGGTCTCCCGTTTCACAAAAGCTCATTCTGACCATTTTCTTGCCTCTTAGGTTTTCTTCGTCATCCGTCTCCATGCCGGCCCTGCTGTCAACTCGCTACCTGCCATCATAGATCCAGACCCCCTGATGGCATGCGACCTGATGGATGGGCGTGATGCCTTTCTGACGCTGGCTCGGGACAAGCACCTTGAGTTCAGCTCTTTGCGACGAGCCAAGTGGAGCTCGATGTGTATGCTGGTGGAACTGCACAACCAAAGCCAGGATCGCTTTGTGTACACCTGCAATGAGTGCAAACATCATGTGGAGACGCGTTTTCACTGCACAGTCTGTGAGGTAAGAGAGGTTGAGAGTCATGATTGTTGCCATTTCTAGTTGATAATGTTGCACTTAAGTGATTTCTGCACCATGATCCCAAAGAGATTTTTTAAGAAACAGGGACAATTGTCAAAAAGTGGATAATTTTCACCAAGTACTTTTGTTCTTTGCAGGACTATGACCTTTGCATCACCTGCTATAAAACTAAGGGTCATGAGCACAAGATGGAAAAGCTTGGTCTGGGTCTCGATGATGAAAGTAGCAACCATGCAACAGCGGCCACTCAGAACCCTGGTGACTCTCGTCGTCTCAGCATCCAGCGCTGCATCCAGTCTCTGGTGCATGCCTGTCAGTGTCGCAATGCCAACTGCTCCCTACCATCTTGCCAGAAGATGAAGCGGGTGGTGCAGCACACGAAGGGCTGCAAGCGCAAGACAAATGGTGGCTGTCCCATCTGCAAGCAGCTCATTGCTTTGTGCTGCTATCATGCCAAGCACTGCCAGGAGAACAAATGCCCTGTGCCGTTTTGCCTCAACATAAAGCAGAAACTCAGACAGCAGCAGCTGCAGCACAGGCTACAGCAAGCGCAGATGCTGCGTAGGCGTATGGCCACTATGCAGCGGACTGGGCAGCCTCCTCTGGGTGGTGGCCCACCTGGAGGGCTTCCATCGCCAGGCAGCAACTGCACCACGGGTCGTAGCACACCAACATCAGTGGGTACCCAGCCTCCCACCCCTCAGACACCTACCCAACAAAGTATTGCGCCTGTACCCCAGCCTGGAATGGGAGGCATTCCTGTTGCATCCCCTCAGCAGCTACAGCAACCACAGGGGAACATCCCTCCCCAGCACCCTGGCCATCAACAGTTTCAGCAAATGCAAAGTGCTCAGGGAGTGATGACCTCTCCCCAGCCACAGATGGTTTCTCAACAACAGAGTGGACAGCCACCACATCCAAACAGTTTGGCTCAGTATGGCCCACGACCTCCAGGCTCTACTGGCAAACCAGGCCTGGGTCCTGCAAGCCCTAGCAGCTTAGGGGCAGGTCCATTGCAGCAACCATCGGGTCCTCCTCCGGCAGCTGTGGAAATTGCAAAGAAGATCCAGCAAGTGGCAGATGCACAAAGAAATATGGCAAAAGCTCAATTACTGCAGAGGCAAGCTACCCAGACAGGCATGATGCCACCACACCACCAACAACCCCAAGCACAGATGGGGATGACCCATTCGGGAGTTGCCATGGTAGGAGGAACAGGACTACCTCCTCATGCACAAGCTGCTGTTTCGCGAGGCCAGTTAGAGCAGCAGCAGGGACCTCAAGGAATGATGGTTGGAGCAGGACCCATGCAGCAGCAACCTGTACCACAGCCTAATGCACAGGGCCAGCTTCCTCCACAGGTTCCGATCCAGCAAAGAGCTAATGTGCAGCTTCAGCCTTCTGCTCAGCAGCAATGGACAGGACAGGGGATTCCACCTCCGCAGAGACCTCCAGTTATGAACCAGCCTGGGGTGACTACAGTGCAGCAACAAATGCAGCAGTCTCAACAGCCACAGCAGCAACAGCCAGTGCCAAATCAGAATGCCTTGATGAGTATGGTGCAGGGTGGACTGCAGGGCGGTGCTGCAGGTGGAATGGCAGGTGGGAGTCTTTCTCAAAGAACTGTGCAGGAACTGCTGCAAACCTTGCGGTCACCTAGCTCACCGCAGCAACAGCAGCAGGTTCTCAACATTCTCCGCTCCAACCCACAACTAATGGCTGCATTTATAAAGCAGCGGGTTTACAAGTATAAAAATGGGCCAGGAGGTCCTGTTGGTGCACAGGGAGGGCCAGGGGCCATGAGCAGCCAGCCAGTGGGAGTCGGTGCTTGTGGGCTTCAGCCATCCATGAATATGGGACAAGCCCAACTTGCCCAGCTGCAACAACAACAGCAGCAGCAGCAAATGCAACAACCTCAGAGACCCCTGCTTCAGCAGCAGCAGCAAGTTGCTGGGATACAACAGCAGCAGCAGCAAGGAATACCAGGTCAAGTGCCTCCCAATGTGGTCAACATGAATCCACAGTTCAGACAGCTGCTGTTAAGGAGACAGCAGCAGAAACTACAGCTTCAGCAGCAGCAACAGCAGCAGCAGCAGCCAGGGGGAAATCATACTGCATTCCCACAGCAGCAGAGCTACATGGGTCAGCAGGGTCAGCAGACTCAACCAGGAGTGCAACCTGGAGCTCAGCAGCAGGGATACCCAGGCAACTCAGCACAGCAGCAGGGTTTCCCAGGCAACACAACCCAGGGTTACCCAGGCAACTCGGCTCAGCAGCAGGGTTACCCAGGCAACTCGGCTCAGCAGCAGGGTTACCCAGGCAACTCGGCTCAGCAGCAGGGTTACCCAGGAAACTTGACCCAGCAGCAGGGTTTTCCAGGCAACTTGACCCAGCAACAGGCTTTTCCAGGAAACACTGCACAGCAGCAGGGTTTTCCAGGCAGCACTGTACAGCAGCAGGCTGCAGCCTTGCAGCAGAGACTGCAGCATCAACATAGATTGCAAATGCAGCAGCAGCAGAATGCTGGGCTGCAAGGGCCTGATCGAGGTGGTCCACAGATGCAGCCAGGACAAGGAGGAACGCAGCCTTCATCATCTCCGGCAATGCTGCATCAAGCAATCCACCAGCGACTGCTTCAGCAACAGAAGCAGCACCTTGGTGGGACTTCGCCTGCACAGCAGAACAATCCCATGAGCCCACAGCAGCAAATGTCACAGTCACCACACATGCAGGGCCAGCCACTCCCCAACTCTCTCAGCAACCAAGTGCGATCGCCTCAACCCTCCCCTCGTCCACAATCACAGCCACCACACTCAAGTCCGTCCCCACGACTGCAGCAGACTCAGACAGCTTCGCCACACCCTGGGCATCTACAGCAGCACCTACCTGGCATGGCTCCTCCTCCACCTCCTCCCCAGCTACAGCAGAATGCTATGGACCCTGGTGGGAACTCTATGCTGCCGCATCTCAGCGGCATGGTGGGACTCCACCCTGCAGCAGGGAAAGACATACGACCCCCTAGTGGGCAGGATCTTGGGGTGAATATGAACTCATTAGACATGTAGTTAGAAAACCTTGCCAGAGACAGTGTTAGGTTTGGTTTTTTGAAATATATATTACGGTTATTAATTATTTAATTTTTTTCTTAAACATGAACACCTGGAACTCTGATCTTCCTGTGGGAGACACAGAAATTACAGAACCGGAATGTTGAGTGTGAACGCTAAATTATGGCTCTTTTTGTTTTCCTGTCTGTTTTTTGCCAATTGTGAACAAATCAAGGCTTGTTTCTCAGACTCAGAGAATAGAACACAGGTAATATTTTCAGGCCTGGGGGAGTATTTAACTTTTTAAGATATATTTTTTAATATTTTAAAAATGTAAAGTACTGATTTATTGAATGCAATGGGTTTTATTTTATAAATATTTTTGTTTTTTTGCTCCTTGAAGCAATCTGTTACTATTTTTACAGTACGGAAATGCGACAGATGTTACTGTTGTGTTTGTTCTTGTTAATTATTCAGATGTCATGCATATCTTCCTTGAAAAGTTTTGATTTTGCATTCTGTTATTTATTCTAGTGATTTTTTTTTTCTTTTGGCTCCTGGAGACTGCTACAATTCTACAGAGTCTATTTTTAATACCTGAGAATTTGCAGAGTGGTTCCTTTACATTTTACGCTGACCGGATATTGAGGAAAATGGCAGTGTTGTGAGCTAAAGGCTTCATGGTGTTGGCCAGTGGACCTTTTTTTCCCCTTCTTTTGTGCCACATTAGTTTAAAATGCCTAGCCATAGTGTCCACATGGGGCAAACCACATGTCCTGTTTTTCCCCTGTGTGTGTGTGTGTGTGTGCGCGCGCGTGTGTGTGTGTGTACTTGTTATGACACTTACTGGCTACTGGAGGAGGTGTGTATTCACAGAAGTGTGTGCGTGTGTGTGTTTATGCTAATATGCATAGATGAGATTAGAGTTTAAGGAACTGATCTGTCCTTCCACATTGCCTCCACTTTCAGAAATCTCATTGCGCTGATTTTTTTTTTTTTAAGTTTAATTATTTTTTACTGTACAAAGGAACAAACCATGGACTCCATACCATTTTTGTAATAAAATGACATCAACAGGTTTGTTTGTTTGTTTAACAGTAATGGTGATGTCCAAGCATTAATAATTGTTTCCAGGGAAGTAATTATTAACTAGATAGAGACTGGGACTAAAGTCACAGTAATTTGCGCTAGCGGTTACAAACCAGGATGTCTGGTCACCATACCCTATAGATCTGGAACGTTAAGAGATAGAGACTGACGCTTAGTGAGGAAATGTTGCACCCTGCCACCCTGAACAAAATTTAAAAAAATAACTGGTTGAAAAAATAATAAAAATTGACAGTTATTTTAAAAAACCTCAAAATCCCATTCTTCATGGATCGATCCAGATCAGCACCAAAAGTCACAGCAAACTAATTCAGCCCACAGGTATTCTTCATGTGAAATTTTGGTGGTGATTGGTTGAAAACTGAGGGAAAAATTAGTGCCCTAAAAAACGCTAGGAGAACAATAATAAGAAGAAGAAAAAGTAGAAAGATCCTGAGTGAGAGTAACAATTTGCGCTAGTGCAGGTTATCTCCTCGTGCCTGGGTGGTGTGATGAAACAGAGTTACTGTTCCGACTGTGATAGTTCATGACTACAGTGATTTAATTGTCTTATACCACATCAATCTCCAAACAATTACAATATTTTTGCTTATAAAACCTCCTGTCATCGCATATAGCGGGGATAAACAGCCTTTCCCTCGCCAGCTCTTTAACCTCCTCTATCCTGAAGATAGCTGAAGCCCTACAAAGCACAGACACTGGAGACT
Source organism: Occidentarius platypogon (assembly GCA_027574745.1). Lineage (NCBI taxonomy): Eukaryota > Metazoa > Chordata > Actinopteri > Siluriformes > Ariidae > Occidentarius > Occidentarius platypogon. The sequence continues at coordinate 1,182,905 of JAOBRE010000015.1, forward strand.
CCTTCCCTAAACATTAAATACAAACGTCTCCTCACAGGAATTTCCACCTTATCAGCAGTCGTGTACGTTTTTAAACCCGTTTATGTGGAAGGTGATCAATCAGCGCCTTCAGACCAGGTCAGAGTCCGCAGTTCAGCAGCGCTGTGGTGTCACAATAAAAGTGTAAACGTGTGTTTATGATTATACTGTACATTTTGGTCTGATTAAATTAAAAAAATATATTGATTCTGTTTAGGACCACTAGAGGTCATGAAAGACAAACAGCAGAAGTGAATTTTACTCCCACAAGGGTTTGGAATAATACCCTGCTGGATGTTCCACTAATAAAAGGTGAACAGAGCGCACGGAAGAGCCTTCAATTAAATTAAAATTAAACTAATAAATTAATCCAGGTTTCCATTTTGACTTTGAACTTTTCTCCGCTAAACCTGTAGGTTTTTTTTTTTATTTTGCAAGTTTGAATGTAATTGGCTCTTGTATTTTATGACAATTGCAAATTAAGCTCCTTTAATGCAATGTTTCTTAAAGGTGCAATATATATATTTTTAATTTCTTACTAATACAAATAACAACATGGTAAAGTATGTAGAAATGATTTTAAAAATGATTTAAACCATGGACTCAGGACAAAAATATTAAATGGATGAGGAAAACTGTCTTCAGGTCCGGAACACACTTGTTTGTGTTTGGATGAGTCACCTGTCTGTCATCTTATAGACACGCCCCATAGCATTTTAACTCCGCCCTCAGATGACATCTTAATACCACAGCTTAGAGCTTGGAACAGCTTATTACAAAGAAAAGACAGAGTGAATGACTGCATGTATGAACAGCCTCCTTTCTTCTTCTTCTTATCTGAATTTTGTGTTATAATTTTATATAGTGGTTGAAAATGTTATGACGGTTCTTGCTAATGCTAAGTCTTGTTAGATAGTGTGATCGTTGAGTGTGTTTTCATGTCTCTTTTCCTTATCCATCTGTGTCAGTCCGTCATTAATTCAGTACGACTGCAAAACACTGCTTGACATTGGAGTGTCGCGGAATACTAACTGCAGCCACCTCATAGTTCAGCTCTCGCTGTGTTTACAAACTGAAAAGTACCAGAAGTTCCACCATGGAGGTGGGGTCAAGGTGTAAAAAAAAAAAAAAATCATTCAAATCTTATTTTTCTCCACCTACTTAACCATTAGAGATTTAATCTGGCAAATTTTGGCAAATGTTACCGAATGCACCTTTAAAAGACCGTTTCTGAAAAGCAGTAACCATTTTCACACTCAAATTAGTTTCCCGTAAGTATTTAATCATCGAGTCGTTTTTAAACTTTTGATGTAGTAAAAATGATCCATGAATGAACTTTGACACAAAACACATTTTATCACTTTGTTTATTGGAAATACAAATAAAAATGTAACCTTTCCATCGATGAACAAGTTGTACAACGGCATGTTTCTCTCTCTCTCTTGTTTTTGGTTGCGGTTTCACCACATGAAGTTCAGCTCGACTTTGTCGCATGCTAGAGATACACCTAAAGCACACTGTTACCCAACGCGTTGTGAATGCAGCCGAGACGTCGGTACAGCATGTGCAGTGGCATCTGTAATGTGAACCGATACAGATTCGTTAAAAATGCAGCAAGACCTCAGAGCAAAACCCGAGCCGGCGAAACCTTCACCTCTCTCCGACAGGGACTGGGCTAGAGAAACTACAGGGTGGTGATGTCATCAGGTCATTGTTGTCTCTGAAACAAAAACTTGCACTAAATTTGTATACGTCTTCATATATATATTTTTTTCTTTTATGTTACTGGAACGGTTAACACCAACGATGCGTTAAGTGGAAACGGCGTTCGTTTTTTGCGTGCATTTAAAGGCATCACTGTCAGCAACATGGAAATCCTTCCACTATTGTTCACATTTTCACTAAAACAAAAGGACGGAGACGGAAATGTAACCCTTTTTTTAAACAACAGATGAGTATCTGTAAAGCAAACACAGCGAAAGGCTTCACTACATCGACACATTGGCTGGTCCTGTAATCCCTCTCTCGTATCAATAAGGCGTACTTCACCTCAAATGCTAACGTTTCTAACGACTTCCAGCTAGCATGTGTTTTGCTAAGTCATCTTTGATCGCGAGCCACATTAGCAATTTGACAGGAAGTACTTTTGGTTGTAAGTGTGTTTCCTGTTTCCTCCTCAGACCTGCAGCCCGCAGCCGCTGAAAAACCCTTCTGCCGTCATCGCCTCTTTAAACGTCACCGTCAGCGAGTTAATTGTCACGTTAGTCACGATCACCTTCCCAGGATGCTGTGTGCTTTCAGGTGCTTGAGACTCGTCTGTTTTGACCTGCAGGGTCGTGGTGCATTCGGCCGTGACCTCGTCCTTGTCTGTCTGTCTCTTGGCTTTGCTGTCTGTCTCACCTGTCTCTCTCTCCTCGTCCTGCGCAAACCTGTCAATCAAATGCCGCACCGTTATCACCGAGGCTCGATTTTGGACCCTGTCTGTGATCACACCTGCTCCTGAGCTGCTTTTCAGCAATTTGTCAGTCATAGGTTGATCTTGGGAGACTCCACCCCCTGAAGTGTCTGTGGTAGTAGTGCTCGCTGACTGCTCCGTTGCTGTTGCGACCGAAGCGGTCTCAGTGCTGGAAGGCTCCGCCTCGTGGTCAGAGGAGGAAGCGCAGTGTTCTGGTTTTCCGTTTGTGATGACAGCTTCCTGTGTTGAGGGGGCGTGGTCTTCTGTCATCTCCTGGGCTGAGAGGGAGAGAGAAATGAGAAGTTCAGGAAAGAAGATGGCTGCACAACATTACAGAACTACTCTTATCACAGCAGCCTGCAATCTGGAAATGATGGATAATGTTCCTGTGGGTGTTTTATTGAGGTATCGTGATTTCCTACAGTGGGGCACCACGGTGGTGTAGTGGTTAGCATGGTCATGTCACAGCAAGAAGGTTCTGGGTTCGAGCCCAATGGCTGACTGGGGCCTTTCTGTGCGGAGTTTGCATGTTCTCCCCGTGTCCGCGTGGGTTTCCTCCGGGTGCTCCGGTTTCCCCCAC
>JAOBRE010000015.1:2447239-2458662 GCA_027574745.1 Occidentarius platypogon
GCTCCAAAAGATGACCAGAGATGCTCAGGACCTTGACACATTTTCATAGACAATCTCACATCAATTGTTTTTTTTTTTTAAGATGGGCTTTTTTCACCTTTATTATTGGATAGGACAGTGTAGAGACAGGAAATGAGTGGGAGAGAGAGATGGAGAGGGATTGGGAAATGACCTCAGGTCAGAATCGAACCCGGGTCCCCGGATTTATGCCATGGCGCCATATTCACCTGAGCCATGATGCCCCCTCACATCAATTGTTTATGCTGCAACAAATTAAATGGTTCGGAAAGTGGCAGTTATAGCAGCACTTTTCTGAACCTGACTGGGTTTTGGTCAAAACTGACAATTAACATGGACTTTTCGTGAGTTGATCTAGTGGTTAGCATGTCCACCTCTCAAGTGGGAGATCGTGAGTTCTACTTGCGGTCAGGTCATACCAAAGATCATCATAAAAAATGGTACCTACCGTAATGTTATCTGTGAGTAGGGAGTCAAACTCTTGTGGTTACCAGAGGACCAGTCCCCTACTGTAACCAAAGCTATGTAAAAGGTAAGAGGTGGAGAGCTATAGAAATGGAGATTGGTGCTGCCTAGTGCACCTTCAGGGCCTGGTTGGTGCTGGCATGGGAGGGACTTTGACTTCTGCCTGTAACATACATTGAAATGTTCTACATATATTAGCCATACTATTATGACCACAGACAGGTGAAGAAGTGAATAACATTGATTATCTCATCACGATGGCACCTGACAAGGGGTGGGACACCTTTCTGTTTTAGCCAGCATTAACCTTTTCAGCAGTTTGTGCTATAGTAGCTCTTCTGTGGGATTGGACTATATGTTCTAGCCTTTGTGCCCCATGTGGATCAATGCGCTTTCGACACTTATGACCATGTCGCCAGTTCACTGGCTGTCCTTTGGATCCTTGGACCACTTTTGGTAGGTACTAAACCCCTGCATACTGGGAACACCCCACAAGATGTGCTGTTTCGGAGATGCTCAGTCAGACCCAGTCATCTAATCATCACAATTTGTCAAAGTTTCTCAGATCCTTACACTTGCCCATTTTTCCTGCCTCCAACACATCAACTTCAAGAACGGACTCTTCTCTTTCTGCCTAATATATACCACCCCTTGGCAGGTGCCACTGTAATGAGATAATCAATGTAATTCACTTCACCTCTCAGTGGTTATAAAGGAATGGCTGATCAGTGTATACAACACCTGGGGGTATTTGTATTCCTTCCATTACTTTACTTGGGATTGAGGTATATTGTACAAAAACGAGAAACATATTTTAGTTCCTAGGCAGCCATACATACAGTACGTCAGAGTTTTAAAACATGAAACATTTGGAAACAGAAGTTGATGGAATTCTGGGTGCATCACGACTCTGAGCTCCGTCCTCATCCCTGCAGAACCCCGGAGTTCAATTATCTCAAGCTGAAATCCAGCAGGAACAGTTGCAGCATCCAGATAGAATGGATGTGCAGATCTTCTGAACACAGCCTGTTCCTTCCTAAACTGGTCGAGTCTGATGCTGAAGGGCTGGTTCGTGAATTCAAGTCAAAAGCCGTGGAAACTATAGCCATAATCCTTCTGTCAAAAGAAACAAACAAAAATGGCTTTTTGGTGTGTTGGAAAAAAGTGTCACATTCCTTTTTCACAAACTGGCTTTATTTTCAATGTAGAGCCTCAAACACATCACAAATCAATTTCTTTTTCCTGTGTACCTTCAGCTTAAGTGTCCAAAAAGCAGAAAGGACAGATCACAGATCAGTGATCCACCATGACTCATGACTGAAGTGTCCTTTTCACACTGCAATAAACAGACTGATTTCATTTCACAGAGAAAAAATGTTGTTTTAAAACCCAGCATTATGGTGTATATTTTTCAGTGTCTTGATCTTTTAACCTGATGTTCACCTTAATAAGTTTAGAGGATCAAATTATTTTAAAACGACTTTCTTTCCACACAGGGCAAGTGAATGTTCCTCGAATTTGGCTTGAAAAACAAAGAATGTCAATTCATTCTAGATTTTCCATCCTAAAGACATTATTTATTTTCTCTTGGTTCCTAGTCTTGATAAAGGTACTGAAATAAGGTGAAATCTATGATATCAGGCTCATTGGAAGTTTTAGTGATACCTAATGACAAAATGACATCATTAGATTTGGTGAGAATATCTGATAGTGTTTCCTGCTTGCTATATGTAAAGGGTTAAAAACTAAGTTCATTGAGTGTAGATGTTAAAAATACATAATACAAAATTCATAGAGAAGAAATTATTAAAAACAGCATACTGTAAACGGGAAATATGTTGTCATTTAAGTAGTTGTATAGCTCATTATGTGTTAAAAAAACATAATACTGAGTGCATTAAAATTTGTGTTTGGAATGATTTAACAAAGAAAAAAAAAGAAAACAAGACACCCCTATAAATATGTTTTATTTCATTTTATTGTATCTGGAAATGGGATTCCAGTGCTCATTTCATTGTACTGTTGTTGTTTTCGGTAGTAGTGTGATACTCTTCCATATTAATAGGGGGCGCCTTACGCCTGAGAAAACTCAAAACCCCTAGGCGGATCCTGCAGAATAAATCCTGCAGTTCTACTGTACAAAGGCCGATGTCGCTCTGCCTTTTTGTCTTCACATACAGGTGGGGTTAACTTCTCCGAATGTACATGTCTGTGTTTCAAAACAAGTTTCCAAAGTATCGACGCTATGTGTGGAAAGCATAGAGAGTTACAACCGAGTAATTTTGAGTTTCAACTGTTTTAATGTCAGTATTGGGGTGACGGTTGCTAACTGCTAATGTAGCTAATACGGTACAATGTAAAATGTAAACAATGAAGAAAGGGGTTTGTTTTTTGTTGTTTTGTTGTGGTGACGGGCAGAAGCGTCACGTTATTTATGGTTTGTAATAATTGCTGATGTGCATTGTTGCTTTTTGAGAATAAATCCTGCAGTTCTGCTGTACAAAGGCCGATGTCGCTCTGCCTTTTTGTCTTCACATACAGCCTACCGACCGTGGCGGCAGAGGCCATCGGGACCCTCTCTGACACCCCTAGGTCAGGAGGGTAATAATCTTGGGGGCTCGTCTGGGATTAGCTCCACAACTTGATGACAGCTAATCCATTAAAGAAACTGACTTCAAGTTCCTGAATTGACGTGCTACAATGACTGACGGCTCCAAAGGTGAAAAGATGTCTGCTCTAGGAGAACTGTGAAAGGGGATCCAGCGGCAGCTCCACCAGCTTATCATTGCCTCCAATTCAGGGATGCTCTACAAGCTGGCTGAGTCCATCCAGGATGAGATAGAGGAAGATGTCCCAGGAAAGGACGCTTCAGATGTGGAACTCTATGACTTCATCATGGATATCTTGAAAAGTGACGAGTTGGCAAGTCGAGAGGACCAAGGAATGTCCAGCCTGTTAATCTTCAAAGATCTCATCACTGAACTGCAATCATCTCCAGTGGCTACAGAGGAGCAACAGGAGCTCACGGAAGAGACTGAATTCATCATGGCCCCTTCAGCAGTAGATAGTAAGACAAACAGATCACCAGTTGTTAACCAGGTAACTGATGTAATTAAGCTGACTGATGTTGCTGCCTTATTGCCTCGGAGAGAGTTCAAGATACACAGTGGACAGATTTCGGACTCAGAGTCTGATGTTAGTTACAGTTCACTATGCAGACAGATTGATGAGGGGTTATCTGAAAATTTTACAGAGGCAGAAGTAATTCGTACTGTCTTAAAGATAATCAGGCCTGGTACCTTTAAAGACATGTTGATGACAAAAGATGGGTTAACTGTAGCTGAACTCAAACGTTTTCTCAGAGCACACTTACGAGACAAGAGTAGTGCAGAGTTATTTCAGGAGCTTAGCAATGCCAAACAACAGGAAAAAGAAAACCCACAACAGTTCATGTACCGGTTAATGGGTCTAAAACAGAGAGTACTGTTTGCTTCACAGCAAGGTAGCTCAGAGTTTCAATATGATAGCAAACTTGTCCATGGAGTATTTCTTCACTCTTTGTATCAGGGAATAAGTGAGAAATATGCTTATGTCAGATGAGACCTTAAACCTGTCATTAGCAACCTAAGTGTAATTGATGATTTTATCTTAGAAATAATGACAAAGTCAGTCAGTGAAGAGGTGGGGAGACAGGCACGCCTTGGTCAGACTCACAAAACCAAAACAGTCACAGTAAATGCTAGCCAACAAGCAGAGGGACAATATGTAGCTCAGCCTTCAGCTGAGGTCCAAGCCAACATTCTCCAGACTAAAGCTGAAGTTCAGGCAAACCGCACAGCTATTGATGAGCTTATGGCACACGTCTCAGCTCTGGCAAAGACTATCGAGAAGGTTCTCACCACTACAACCCGCACTCCTGAGACATCACAACCCAACTCAATAAGTACTCACCCAAGTCTGCCACGAAGGGAAAATGTCAGCCATGTTTAGCCCAAGGAACCGCAACTTGCAACCACTGTTTCAGATGTGGCCAGGAAGGACACAGAGCTGTTGGATGTCTGTCAAAGTCCAAGCCTGCGGGAAACGTGAGGAGGTCACTGGGGAGGGACCACCAGTGACCAAACAACGACCAGCGTCCCCTGTCACAGTAACCAGCCACGACGACAACACATTAGCTAACAACCAGTCACCAGTAAAACACAGAGTAATAAAAGGAAATTGTGTTGCAAAGTTAATAGGCAAAAGATGTATGCTTACCTGTTATCTCAATGGTGTAGAGACTGATATGTTGCTGGATAGTGGAGCTCAGGTTACCATTGTGGGGAAGGACTGGCTGGAAACACACTTACCTGAGATCAAAGTTCAGTCGCTTGAGGACCTTCTGCCAGATGTTCCCGTAAGAATCACAGCAGCTAATGGGACTGATGTACCTTTTGAGGGGTGGGCTGAAATACTAATGGAAATCAAAAGTGCAAAACATGGCCAAGTAGCTATGCATGTACCCATGCTTGTGAGTCAGAACTGTGTTAGTGGTCTCTTACTAGGGTTCAATGTGATAGAAGAGATCATCTTAGAGAGTCTTAAGAATCCAGGGAGTGTCAGTCTCAGTGATTTGCTAGCAGAGGCATTAAAGTTACATCGAGACACAGCTGAAACCATCGTCTCAGTAATTAGTGGAACTCCAGCTCAGGAAACACCTAGAACTAACATCATCAGAGTAGGAAAAAGAGGTCTCACAGTTCCAAGTGGTCAGATATGTGAAATCAAGTGTTGTGTCAGGTCATGGCCAAAGGGGGGGAACAATGTTATTGGAACCCACCTTAGAGAATGTGTTACCAGAGGGGCTAGAGCTGTTCCCTGCATTAGTTGATGTACCCGCTGGTGCCTCTAAAGTCATAAAAATCCCAGTTTGCAACTCAACAAAACATGACATCTTTCTGTCACCAAGAACAGCTTTAGGTTGCATTGAAGAAATAATTGACAGCAGGCCAGTGAATCTCTGTTCATCTTCCCAGCAGCCAAACAGTGAAGCCAAACAGGAACACACATGTGTGCACCGCACAAGTTGGTCTAACAAACAATGCCAGTGAGGGAACCATCAGCTCAGCTGAGTCACACACACAGGGAAAATGGCACCCTCCGGTTAATTTAGACCATCTTGATCAGCAACAACAGGAGGTTGTGTGCCAGATGCGTTATGAGGAATCTGATGTGTTTACAAGAGGAGGAGGAGACATAGGCTGCATACCTAACTTACAGCTGAAAATCAATGTTGTGGATGACAACCCTGTTCAGAAGTGCTATAACTCCATACCAAAGCCACTGTACAAGGAGGTGAAGGAGTATGTACAGAATCTCCTGGACAGAGGTTGGATTTGCAAATCTGTGTCTTCCTATTCCTCCCCGGTGGTTTGTGTCTGGAAAAAAGACCAGAGTCTGAGACTGTGTGTGGATTTCAGAGGAGTGAACTTAAAGACTGTCCCTGATCGTCATCTGTTGCCACGAATCCAAGACCTCCTTGACAGTTTGCAGGGCAATACCTGGTTCTCCATCCTTGATCAAGGCAGCGCTTATCACCAAGGATTTGTCAGTGAGGAATCAAGACATCTCACAGCTTTCAGCACACCATGGGGGTTGTATGAATGGATTCGTATTCCATCCGGCCTGACGAACGCCCCTGCGGCTTTCCAGAGGTGTATGGAGGGTGTGTTGGAAAGTGTCTGAGATGAATGTTGTGCTCCATACCTTGATGATGTCTTGTGTTACTCAGTGTCATTTGAGGATCACATACACCACCTCAGACAAGTTTTCAGTTGCATGAGAGAACATGGGATCAAATTGAGACCAACTAAATGTGAGCTGTTTAAAAGAGAAGTCCGCTACCTTGGTCGGCTGGTGTCTGGAGAAGGAGTGAAGGTTGATCCACAGGATTTGGCAGCAGTGATGGCACTTAAAGAGAAAGAACCACGCACAGTTGGAGACATCAAATCGTTGCTGGGGTTTCTAGGATATTACCGCTCCTTCATCCAAGACTTTTCTCGCCTGGCAAAGCCGCTGTTTGAGCTGTTGCAAAAACCCACTGAGACTAGTGGAAGTAACACTCAGAACCAGACAAGTAAAAATAAAGACAGAGCAAGGAAGGGAGATAAAGGGCAGCTCCCCTCAAAAACGCCCATCACATGGAGAGCAGAGCATAGGGATGTTGTCACCAAGCTAGTGGACATGCTGATTAATCCACCCATTCTAGCTTACCCGAACTTTGACCTCCCATTCATACTGCACACCGAAGCGTCCAATGAAGGGTTAGGAGCAGTATTATATCAGTATCAGGACAACAAGTTGAGGATGATAGGCTACGGCTCAAGAACTCTAACTCCCGCTGAGAGAAATTACCACCTCCACTCCGGTAAACTTGAGTTCTTGGCTCTCAAGTGGTCTATCTGTGATAAGTTCCGAGATTACCTGTATTATGCCCCGACATTTACAGTGTACACAGATAATAACCCTTTAACTTATGTCCTCAGCACTGCCAGACTGTGTTGGACACAGATGGGTTGGGGAGCTGGCTGATTTTCATTTCAATATCAAGTACAGGCCCGGAAAGCTGAACACAGACGCTGATACTCTCTCCAGATATCCTGTGAACTTTCGAGACAACATGAAAGAGCACACCGAGACCATGTCACCAGAGCTTGTGTCTGCAGTCTGGCAAGGCAGCAAAGCAGTTCAAGAGAGTGATGTACCGTGGGCTGCAGCTTTGCAACTTGATGGTGAGGACACAGATGTTTTGTCACCCGAAAGTACTTCCAGTGTTAAACCAGAAAATATCTGTGCTGCACAACAGGAAGACTCAGCCATCAGGGACGTGATCTCTTTAAAACTTCAGCACTGGACTCCGAATGAAAGAGACAAAAGAAACATGGGGAAGGAGACAAAGAGGCTGCTGTATGAGTGGAATAAGCTAGTGGTGGATAATGGGATTCTTTACCGACAGACTGGACAACACCAGCAGCTCGTCCTTCCTGAAAAGTTGAAACTGAAAGTACTGAAGACTCTGCAAAATGGCATGGGCCACTTTGGCGCAGAGAAAGTTACCCATCTTGCCCGTGAGAGGTTTTATTGGCCCAACATGCAGCATGACATAGAAAACTATGTTAACAAGAGATGTACATGCATTAAACAGAAATGTCCCAATCTTCCACAGAGAGTGCCCATGGGACACATCTCCACCAGCACTCCGTTTGAGTTAGTGTGTATCAATTACCTTCACTTGGAGCAAAGCCAAGGCTATGAGTACATATTGGTACTTATTGACCACTTTACACGTTTTGCCCAAGTGTATCCAACTAGGAATAAATCAGGGAAAACAGCAGCTGATAAGATATTCCAAGACTTCATCCCTCGCTTTGGATATCCTGAGAAACTCCACCACGATCAAGGGAGGGAGTTTGAGAACAGTTTATTCAGCAGGTTACAGCAGCTGGCGGGTATCAGTCACTCACGTACAACACCATACCACCCACAGGGTAACCCAGTGGAGAGACTGAACCGTACACTTCTTCAGATGATGCGTACGCTGGAAGAAGAGAAAAAAAAGTCAGTGGAAAGATCACCTCCCCCATGTCGTGCATGCTTATAACTGCACAAGGCATGAGGCCACCGGCTTTTCACCATTCTTCCTCTTGTATAGTTGACCACCACGCTTGCCTGTTGACTTACTGTTCCCACCCAAGAGAGAGTCTGAGTCACTTGATCAGCAGACTTATGCAGAGAAATGGGCGAAGAGAATGTGTTCCGCATATGAAATTGCAGCAAATAGCAGTGAGAAATCATCAGCCAAGGGCAAAAGACCATATGACAGAGCGGTCAGAGGTGTTGTTCTTCGGCCAGGAGACCGAGTGCTGGTTAAAAACCTGTCAGAGAGAGGTGGGCCTGGCAAGTTGCGGGCTTACTGGGAGCAGGTGGTGCACCGTGTTGTGGAGAGAGTTGATAATGGACCAGTGTATAAGGTGCAACCTGAAAAAGGATCAAAGACACTGCGTGTGCTCCACCGTAACCTCCTTCTGCCAGTGAATGAACTGACCCTGGAAGAAACACTTCCTGCACCTCGTCAAAAAGAAAAAAACAAAGACAAAAACACAGAAAAAGACAGTTACCACGACACATGACAACAGCACAGACGATTCCGATGAAGAATATACCTACCAGCCGGTTCCCTGTTACAAACTGATGAGATCTCAACCAAAAGGGCATCATCACATGAAATCACATTCGCAGACGGAGCAGAGACTGAATGCCAGAGCCTGGGAGTTTCATCTTGCTGGCAGGGAAGACATGGACACTCAGGATCAAGAGGAGAATGTGCCACAGGATAGAGCTTGTGAGGATGTCACAGTGGAGGAGGAACATCAAGTGGAGCAGCAGCCAGACAGACTGCTGTTTGACAGGGAAGCAAGGAAAGATGAACATCAGACAGAAGATGGGGCTGTCAGAAGATCCCAGCGGTCATCCCAGCCAAGACAGATGTTCACCTATGGCATGCTGGGACAGCCATCTTACCAGCAGTGGGGTCCAGGAGTGAACTCTCTAATGCCAAGGTACCCTCTCCCAGACAACCTTGGTGCTGTCGACCTTCCATATTGTATACCTTCACACCCTTATTGCTTCAACTATGTAGCTCAGGCATATTAACACTCCACTACATCTCTCACTATAGACAAATGTCAGGAGCCATTCAAAAAAAGCAGGGGAGAGTGTAAAGGGTTAAAAACTAAGTTCACTGAGTGTAGATGTTAAAAATACATAATACAAAATTCATAGAGAAGAAATGATTAAAAACAGCATACTGTAAACGGGAAATATCTTGTCATTTAAGTAGTTGTATAGCTCATTATGTGTTAAAAAAACAATACTGAGTGCATTAAAATTTGTGTTTGGAATGATTTAACAAAGAAAAAAAAAGAAAACAAGACACCCCTATAAATATGTTTTATTTCATTTTATTGTATCTGGAAATGGGATTCCAGTGCTCATTTCATTGTACTGTTGTTGTTTTCGGTAGTAGTGTGATACTCTTCCATATTAATAGGGGGCGCCTTACGCCTGAGAAAACTCAAAACCCCTAGGCGGATCCTGCAGAATAAATCCTGCAGTTCTACTGTACAAAGGCCGATGTCGCTCTGCCTTTTTGTCTTCACATACAGGTGGGGTTAACTTCTCCGAATGTACATGTCTGTGTTTCAAAACAAGTTTCCAAAGTATCGACGCTATGTGTGGAAAGCATAGAGAGTTACAACCGAGTAATTTTGAGTTTCAACTGTTTTAATGTCAGTATTGGGGTGACGGTTGCTAACTGCTAATGTAGCTAATACGGTACAATGTAAAATGTAAACAATGAAGAAAGGGGTTTGTTTTTTGTTGTTTTGTTGTGGTGACGGGCAGAAGCGTCACGTTATTTATGGTTTGTAATAATTGCTGATGTGCATTGTTGCTTTTTGAGAATAAATTCTGCAGTTCTGCTGTACACAGGCGATGTCGGTCTGCCTTTTTGTCTTTACATACAGCCTACAGACCGTGGCGGCAGAGGCCATCGGGACCCTCTCCAACGCCCCTAGGTCAGGGGGGTAATATATACAATATTTTGATTGCTAAATGTTGATTGCTAAATGTATTTAGTGTATTTAGTGTGAGCATCTTTGAGGCTAAGGGTAAGTCTCAGCATGATGCTCACACCACCATGCTTTACTGTGGAGAAATTAATCTCAGAGAAGCCACCAAGAGGTCAAGGGTAAATCTAAAGGAGCTGAAGAGATCTGCGTGTCAGATGCAAGAAGCTGTTCACAGGACAGTGATAGCTGGACTTTATAGAAGACTGGTGAGCCGTATGATATCCTATAGGTGGGTTGCATCTGACATCACATCAGCCTCATTAGACATGCAATACATGAAGTGAAGTGGTGGTCAGCTAAACTCACTGTTCATAAAACATTACTATCGCTGGGGCGCCTTGCTATCATTAAAATTCCCTACGCTTGCGTTGTTTGGCGCTGTTCAAATCAAACAAACCGTGAAACTTAAAAGTTTCTTCCAGGTTCCCCATGAAGTGATAAAGGGTGAAAGAGCAATGGATTTTATCAAAAGACAACAAGAAAGGTGGCTCTTGAACCTTTTGCTGTGATCAAAGGGAGCAGAGTTGAAGATTGCAGTAATTACTTGGTGAAAGGTTTGTAAATTCCTCTGATTTATTTCATTTGGATTTGCAAATCATTTTTTCATCACCATTTTCCATTATTTTGTAATGTTTTGAAGTTCAGGAGATGCTTCAGTCCTCAGATGTGTTTTTGTTTACTGTTTGATTGTAAATTAATGCACGTTTTCACTTTATTTATCAGGATGTCCTAGTAATCTTTACAAGGATGATGATGTACATTGGGCTCCTTCACTGAACTAGAGAGATAAGATAATCAAGATGATCCACGTAAACACAAAAGCAGAGCTCATGAGTTAACTGCAAGAAACTGCTTCCCCGGCTGTGCAGTTACAGTGAGCCGTGATAACGTCTCTGTCCTGCTTCACCAATACCCAGATCATTTAAAAGGGTTTCTGTGGATCTTTGTGAATGATTTACCCAGAGGAGAAGAGCATGGAGGATTGAGAATTGAGTGGTTGTGGTTTGTTTACACCCGATACTAAAACTTGTTGCATTCTAGCAATCATTGCAAAGACGTGTACAAAAATCCCAAAATTTCCTCCTTACCCAGGAATCAACAATACAGGATTTATCTTGCAGTGTTCTGATCCCCAGACCTCTAACTCAGCCACATATAAAAAGTTCTTCTCCTCCATGCTCTTCCAGGTTTTCATCTACAGTGGTGCTTGAAAGTTTGTGAACCCTTTAGAATTTTCTATATTTCTGCATAAATATGACCTAAAACATCATC
>JAOBRE010000015.1:3361458-3373872 GCA_027574745.1 Occidentarius platypogon
ACCTTCAGTGAATAATTGTTAATTAGTGAGGCTAATCAGAAAAAAAGGCTTCAATTTGCTTGAGAGCATCAAGATCAGACTCTGGAGCAATGGAAAAAGGTCATGGGGTTTGAGTCCAGATTTACCCTATTCCTGAGTGATGGGGATGTCAGGGTAAGAAGGGACACGCATGAAGCGATGCACCCATCAGGCATAGTGGCCACTGTACAAGCCTGTGGAGGCAGTGTTATGATCTGGGGTTACTTCAGTTGGTCAGGTCGAGGCTCAGCAACATTATGTGGCAATAAAATGAAGTCAGCTGACAATCTGAATGTACTGAATGGCCAGGTTATGACATCAGTGGATTTTTTTTTCTTCCCTGATGGCACGACCATATTCCAGGATAAACATCAGGCTCAAATAAAGAATGAGTGGTTCAGGAAGCATGAGGAATCATTTTCACACATGAACTGGCCACCACAGAGTCCTGACCTTAATCCCATTGAAAGATTTTGTGATGTGCTGGAGAAACCTTTACAGAGTGGTTCAACTCTCCCATCAAGACAAGATCTCTGTGAAAAAATAATGTAACTCTGGATGGAAATAAATGTTGCAACTTTGCATAAGGTTGTCAAAACAATGCCATGGTGAATGTGTGCCATAATCAAAGCTAAAGGCAGTCAAACAACAAAGTGTGCAAGGTTTGTTTTTTTGTTTTTGGTCAAGCAGTGTATAATATATTATTTCTATTGATACACTAGGGCATCTGTTCATTTCAAGGTTTGGAGATCACTGGCATGGTGTGATCAGTTTTGATTTCCGATACCAATGGAAAGATTTTTTTTCATCCACAAACTCAACCAAGTGTGTTCTATTTTTCAGGTTTGATTTTTTGGATTTCATTACGAAGTTTGAGAATGGGATGAAGAGGTGAGCATATAACAAGACATGTCCATCATGCTAAGAAGTTTATGGGTTCATTTGGCATTTACATGGCATGTTTGTTATAGTTTGTTAAAGGATATGGATAAAAGCAATTTATTTTGATATCTACATGCCATTCACGTGTGCAATACTACTACTACTACTACTAATAATAATAATAATAATAGGGTAGCACAGTGGTGTAGTGGTTAGCACTGTCGACTCACAGCAAGAAGGTCCTGGGTTCAAGCCCAGTGGCCGGTGAGGGCCTTTCTGTGTGGAGTTTGCATGTTCTCCCAGTGTCTGTGTGGGTTTCCTCCAGGTGCTCCGGTTTCCCCGACAGTCCAAAAACATGCAGGTTAGGCTAATTGATGGCTCTAAATTGACCGTAGGTGTGAATGTGAGTGTGAATGGTTGTCTGTGTCAGCCCTGCAATAACCTGGTGACTTGTCCAGGGTGAACCCTGCGTCTTGCCCATAGTCAGCTGGGATAGGATCCAACTTGTCTGCGACCCTGTAGAACAGGATAAGTGGCTACAGATGATGGATGGTTCGCCATTTTGACACCACGCGTCTGGTCAGCAGGAAAACACTGGGAGAGACTTCATCAGAGTGTGAAATCAGAAATGATCCATACAGGACACTTTTCTTTTTTTTTTTGATGGAATAAAAACGTGTTCTATTCCTTTCTAGCAGGTTTCTTTCATTCATTTGGTTTGATAGCATGCAATATTGTTAGTATATCACTTATCCTATGTGCATTATGTCGCTCTACCCAATGGAGAATGAGCGTTGAATATGGTTTGATATTGCATGGTCAAGACAACATGACGTCACACGTCAGAGATGTAAAACTTCCGTGCTAGCGAGCAACTGGGACAATTTGTAAACAAATATGGCTGTCAGGTTTGTGTCGTTAAATATGGAAGATTTTGAGAGAATTTTGAAAGAGAAAGAAGCGTTGAACACCCAAAAGGAATGGGTATGTATTATAATAATAATATTGGCTGGATTTTTTTCATGGTATATCAGATATATTCCATTCAGCTACTCCTCTTTGACTTGTTCAGTATCATGCTAGCTGAATGGAATATATCTGATATACCACGATAAAAAGCCAGCCAATATTATTTAAAGATGTCACTCAGATCTGAGATGCATTTCGTATGAAAAATGCAAATTTTTCAACATGAAAATAAACTTCACATCTTCAAGCCAACCTGCGATTTTATTATATAGACGCATTCACAAATGAATGGTACCCAAATTTATCATAACAGCTCCTTGATTTCTTCACGAGTGAGATTTCAGTTTTGGTTCTCCAGGTCTGCATACATTGTATATATTTAGGGACTGCCTAAAAGCAGAGCTCCAGATGAGTGTAAAATGTGTTTTTAAATAATCCCACTTTTTTTTTTTTTTTTTTTTTTTTTTTTTTTTAAAGCAAATGCATTGAACTAAAGATACAAATTTCATTGTCTGGTGGTCCAGTGTCGGAGATGCTTTGCATTTACAATCGGGTTCCCTGTGGTGGTACGCAGATGTACGAATGTCACGGTCATGAGAGCCATCAAAAACCAGGTTGATGCGTTACCATATTCTCATAAGTGTGGAGGTCCACTATAACTTGAACAACCATTAGAACTTGTAAAATACTTTGTCGAATATGTAGCATCAGTAGTGGCAACTCAAACGGTTCCCATCAACTATCAGAGTTGGGCTACCAGTTTGACCAGCTCTACTTGTGTTTTGGTAGCTGCTCTGGTTAAGATGGATTTTTCAATGTCAGACAGTCAGCTTGTTCAGGAAGCAGAACTTGTGCATTTTCAGCACCATCAGAACTCTTCGTTTTGCTGACTTTAACATGAACAGTTTCAGAGGTGGGAGGTTTTCTGGAAGGCGATAAATGAGGAACCAGAGAAATACATAACTTCTTTCAAAGCTGTTGCACACAAGTCTGCAGCTTCCAAACTTCAGAAAGCTATTTTTATTTGCTTTTTTTTGTTTCCATTTCTGAGTTTTCTGTAGGTTTTTGTTTTACTGAGTTGAATGTGCAGAAACTGGTCGTGCTTTGGCATGGATTGCTGAATAAAACTTTCAGACACTTGATATTAAATTCAGCATAAAACAAAACTCCGGAAACTGGGCATCTTTAATTATTGTGAAGGTGTAATTAATTCATCAAGTTCATACTGGTTGATGGTATTCATTCATGTGTCTTCTCACTATAAATGATTACATATATTGTGCAATGTGGCTGTATTGGACCTTCAGGTTATCATAAACATGTTACCACTGTATACAACCATAAACTTTAATAAAGTGACTTCCAGATGCATCATATTTAAATTCAGTTCACTTGTTTGATGAAATGAAAGACTGGCTTATTGTTGACGAGGCTACACCGTGACTAACTTGCTACGTTTCCTTTATGAACTCTCCTGACCCCGAGCATTATTTGGACCCATCCTTCAGTGGAAAGACCTTTTTTATTTAAAAAAAAAAATGCTGTAAACAAAATAACACCTTTATTTTACCTTTATTAAAGATTTTCAGGTATATGGTTGATGTATATTTCTAGAATCTTGTTTGAACAGCATACACGATTTCTATTTTGCTTTCAGTGTTGCACACTTGCACTTTTTCTATCCTGCTTTGTGAGCTCTAGCTGCTGCCAGCAGGACCATATGAGGGATTTGAGAAGCATAGATTGCTGTCTCAGCCATAGCATCTGCTAAAAAGCACATTCAATCTTTTACCATCTTATCCCCAGTGTTTGGCATCTGAATGGTAACTTCTTTTCTTGCATCCTTTTCAGATTGGAGAAAGTGAGTCTTGTGAGAAGTCTGGGCCTTTCACTCAGCCCAGGGTGTGGTGTAGCAGGTCAAAGCTTTGTGTCTGGGACCGATCGCATCTGGACGTTCTCCTCTGAAAGTTCTTTTAAGCTGCACGCTTGACCACGTTCTACAAGGATTTTTACCCCCCTGCTGCATCTTTTACAAGAGATGTGGAAACTGTTGTAGGCCTGTTCTGGCCAGAGAGATCCAGATGTGAGCATTGTTCTGGAACCTTTGATTCTCTCTTCAGCCATGCATTTGGAGGTGAAAGTTGCACTGAACTTCATAGTATCCTACTTGTACAACAAGCTCCCGCGGCGAAGGGCAGACCTGTTTGGAGAGGAGCTGGAACGGATCCTGGTATCCCGTTTCGAAGGTCACTGGTACCCGGAGGCTCCATTACGTGGTTCTGCCTTCCGCTGCCTTCATCTCGGAGTCCCTGGGGACCCTGTGGTGGACTTGGCAGCCAGAAGGAGTGGGTTGGACATGGAGGAAGTCCGTGCCAATGTTCCTCCAGAGCTCAGCATCTGGATTGACCCTTATGAAGTGTCTTATCAGATTGGTGAGAAAGGGGCTGTGAAAGTTCTCTACATGGAGGACCCACCAGGTTTGGGGGGTGAAGCTGAAATATCAGAATGCTTAGGAGGGCTTTGTAAAGGAGATATGGAGCTGGAAGATGGGAAGAATTTGGGCTTCAACCCAGACGCTCAGGTCTTTGTGCCCATTGGCAGGCAGGCATCACCAGTCATGCTTCCATCGCTCTCTAATTCACCCACACCGCTCTGTCAAGGTCTGTTCAGCTACGCAGGCTCCAGTACTCCAACGGATCCCACTGTGCACTCAAACACCTCCTCTCCATCACCACCCAGTATAGGGATGCCCTACCCTCATCCAGCTGCCCAACCCAGCTCCCGTCCTGCACCGCAACAAATGACCTTCACCACAGCCAGCTTTGCTGCTACCAAGTTTGGCTCCACCAAGATGAAAAAATGCATGGCATCTGGGGTGGTGGGCGGATCTGGCAGTGTTGGCGCTCCTCAACAGCGAATGCTGAGCTGCTCCCCTACTGCAATGTCTTCCATTTCACCACCTGGACTGGTGAAGCACAAGCCCCTGTCTCTCTCCATGCACTCCCTGGCTGGTCCAGTCTCTAGCCAGCTCTCGCCAAATGCCAAAGAGTTTGTCTACCCTGCCTCCCAGGGGCCTCTTTGTTTTGAAGCTGAGGCTCCACACCTAACCCATGCTGGTCCATTCCAAGCACCGCTTCCAGGCCCTGCTCACCCACATACCACCTTTGATCCATTCTCTAGCCCACCACCAGGTCATGCTATGGGTGTTGTGAGTGGTGGCAGTGGAATTTCCTTCATGGAGGGTCTGGGGGGCTACAACCTGCAGTACTCCAGCCAAGCTTTCCAACCAGTAGTATTGGCCAACTAGGTGTTCAAAAAAAGCTTGATGTCTTTTGGGATTTAAAAAAAAGTTCCACCAGTTGTTCCTAATACATAAAGTTAAGATGGTGTTATGACCACTAAAACCACTTCTGATTTTTTTTTTTTTTTTTCCCCCTTCATAGATTTTTGTTTGTGTTCAAAGGTAATTTTCCTTTCTCCCAAGCCAATGGGGAAATAACCAGCCTCCTGCCGCACAGATGTTTTGCATTGAATGCTAATTTGATCTGGGTGTTCCTCACCAAGGTATCGTTCTCTGTAGCCTGGCTGAGCAGCATGAGCTTGATCCAACACTGCTCTTTCATGCTGTGAAGAGCTTCATGCTTAAATTTAATCATGTTGCAAGCAAATTTTGTTGGAAGGTTCAGGATAGCAGAGAGGTTGGGACTTTTCTATATGCTGTCTAGTTGAGCCTCACTGTGGGGGTTTTTTGTGCCAATGTAGGCAACACATCTTGAACTGTTATTTTCTTTTTATTTTCTGTGGTTTGAGTATATAGTCGAGACATGGTGCACGCTGGGTATCGGGCCTAGTCAAATGGGGTTGTGCTTTAACGCAGGAAGACTGCCTTTTTTTTTTTTTTTTTGTATTCATAAGCCATAAATATGGTTCGGGGGGGAAGTAGACTAGTTGAAGGCAGTGGCGAGATGACTGTTAATGTGGTAGTGTTTGTCTCCTGTAGGAATACCAAGCCAGTGGTGCGTGAAGGTAAGGGGTCAGGACTTTGGTGGATGGGACGTAGTATAGCAGAAAGGCTCATGATAAATGATGGGGCTTTGGCAAGGATGAAATGATGGGGAATGTGTGTATGGGCAACTATAACCTTTTGGCAGTAGCTCGATACATGGCACTTAGATTGCTGAGCTTGGTGTCCTTCAGAGTTGGAGTCTGGTTTGGGACGATGAATGTGAATCTAATTTCTAGCCAAGTGGGTGTTGAGCAGTTAGATGCTGTGATTCTTCATGCTCAAAGGTTTAGATATTTTGCATATTAGACAAATCCTGTAACGTCTTAAGATGTTACAAAGTTTACCAAGTCCATTGATCTACAATCACTTTCAATCATGGAGATGGTTGATAAAATCTGGCTCGACTGAAAGCGTCCTAAGCTTTCTTGATCGATACGTGCTTAACCTGTAACTACGAAACCATCCTTGCACTGTTCCGCATTCCAATGTTGGTCCATTTCATGACCACCATATTGAGTGGATTAGTTTCTTTTTGGTGGTAAGGGCCCAGAGGTTTGTCGTCATGGCTGGCTGAAACTGGATGTATTTTTTTTTTTTTTTTTTTTAAACATTCGTTTGTAATTTATTTAAAATTTTTCTATTTTTTTCTGTGCATTTTTTTTCCAAGAGAATCTAAAGGCATTTGTAAAAGATATTATATACAGTATATACTATGACGTGTGTATATATTTCTTATGTTAAGATATCCTTTATTTAGTTTCTTATGTGCTGAGGTTATTTTTCCAGAAATAACTAATATATATATAATATGCAAGTTGAAACTAATAAAGTGTTTAACAAAGTATTGTGTATTGTACCTGTTGTATGGAAATCTTTGAATTGAAGACGGGTATGAAGTCTGTCTGTCTTTTGGGATTATCAGGATTTTACTAATGACGGCTGGCTGGTTTAAGAGGGAGTTATTGACCAGTTTGTGGACTCAAATGCATTCATTAGTGCCCATGTGCATAAACCATAGCAGTACAGATCTCTAGACTCAATATTCTTGGGCTCGTGCCTGGTCTCTTATTACTTCCAGCTGGCTGAGTATGAATGCCAAATGCTATCAGCTTTTCCAATCAAGCACCCCCCCCCAAAAAAAAAAAAAAAAAAAATCTCTCCAACATTATAATGTTCGATTGGGTAGAAGTTTTGCATTCTGGTTACCTCGATGTTCAGGCCTGGTGTTGGCTAGGATTTGATGAAGCTGAGAGTCACTTAAGCAGCAAAATCCTTTTATGGTAGCTTCCTCTCTAATTACATCACAGAATTCCCACTGCAAAGCTCCTAACACCCACCCAACAAATTCTACCTTTAAGATTGTAAGATGGGGTCTGCCCCCACTAAAGCTGGCTTTACACATTTGAAACCAAGGAATTATTACTTGTCACACTAACCCTATATGAGGCCAATAAAATGTTGGCGGAATTCAACAGGCTGGGTGGTAATGTGTGCTGTTCCTGTCCGAGATCCTCTCGCAATAGACCTGTGACTACGTTTTGCTTACGTTATGAATCTGGGCTGGAGTTTAATTTTACTGTCCATTTGTTTTATGCTACGCTACAGCAATGACCATATCTGTAACTGTCTAGTGGGCTTAGTGTAATTGTACACTCCTGCAACTGGTGGCCTTGAGAGGAGTATTGTTGGATATAAACTAAACATTTCTCATACTGCCAGAGCTTTTGTGGTCTTAATGGCACGAACTCTCATGTGTTCCATGACCACTCATGAACCAAGAATTCATTCTCTCTCATCTCATTATCTCTAGCCGCTTTATCCTGTTCTACAGGGTCGCAGGCAAGCTGGAGCCTATCCCAGCTGACTACGGGTGAAAGGCGGGGCTGAACCAAGAATTATTTTTTTTAATACAGGGTGTGGCTTTTGGTTTGTTTTTTGGGGAATCAGGTCAAATATTGTACAGTATAAAGCTGGGTTGAAATGGGTCCCATGTTGGTGTTTTTTTATGTTGACCAGTTTGGGTTATTGATTTAAGAAGCTTTGGAGCAAAAGGTAAAGTGAGCATCATGTTGAACATTCTCTCTCTCTACTGGCTGATATTCCCTGATATCAAGCCAAGGGAAGGCATAGCCTCTCTAAAGGGAAGTTAGAGAAGCAGCTTTGGGACCAAAAGGTCACTGGTTTGATTCCCTGGCCAAGCAGGAATAGCTGAAATGCCCTTCAGCAAGGCATCTAACCCCCACCTGCTCCCCAGGCTGCTCTGGGTATGTTATCCAGAGCGATGAACAAGAGTGTCTGCTAAATACCTGTAATGGTTTTGGGAATCTGGTCCTGACTAATTTTCATGCATGCTCTCAAATATTTGAACCAAACTGTACTTGTCCTTAAGGTGGTACCCTTTAGCTTTTACAGAAAAAAAAAAGCTTTGAGTAAAGGTGGACCTTATGATCCAAGTATCTACTGAGTTCCTTCTAAAGGTACAATATTCATGTTTCCTCATTAAAATCTCATCCCTTTGATGGTACCAACCAAGAAACGATGAAAAAAAAAAAAAAAAATGGAAATTACCTTTTATTTCAAAGAGTGTAGGGTGATGAGGGTCAGGTTTTCAGCACCATGATGTCTGATGTTACGGTTTATTCAGGCTCAATCTGACCAGCTTGTTTATTCAAACTGGGATCTCGCAGCCTTCTAGCCCGATATGAAGTTTAAATTATATTTTGCAAAACAGAACTAACTGAATTTTATTAGGAAATGTCGCAAGTAGCTACAAAAAGAAAAAAGTGTTGGAGTGGGATTAAAAAAAAAAAAAAAAAAAGACCTGTGGACATCTCTTCCTGGTTAGTCTTGCTTAATGAGATCATTACAGTGCTGTGCACAAGTCTTAGACACATGTAAAGAAATACCGTAGACAAAAAACGGCTTAAAAGTTGATAATGTTTCAACATTACTATTTATAGTTTTGTTTTTCAAATCAGTAAGCCATAATAAATGAAACAGTATTTGGTGTGAGCCAACCCTTTGATTAAAAAAAACACCCCAAACCCTCCATCTCAGGTCCAGTGAGTGCAGTTTTATGCGGAAATGATCTGTAGGTTTTACTGAGCGTCTTACAGAACCAGCCACAGTTCTTCTGCACACTCTGACGGTCACACTCACTACTTCATTTTACACCAAAACCCAGCAGCCTTCATTGTTTTCTTTTTTCATCTTGTGGATGGAATATGCTGCTCGGATAACTTTTCTGTGCTGGAAAAGCGAACATTTGGAACTCTGAAATGTTTTTCCTCGATAATGTAGAAATCTATAACGACGTGTGTACGGGGAAGGGAAGGGGTGCCAAGACTTTTGCACAGTACTGTGGAGCTGATGGTAGAAAACGCTCAGGGATTGTGAACAGTTCTGAAACGAGGAAGCTACCAAAGAGGAATCTGATTCCTGGCCAAAAGCAGTGGTAGATCGCTGCTTGATCGTGATCGTATTTCCTGCTGACTTTCCACCTGCCACTTCCTGTGGACGGGGCGTGTGGAGAGAGAGCAGGACGTCATGTTGGTGCGTGTGTGGATTTGCCTTAAATGTCTCGGTCACGTTGAGCTGCAGGAGATGAAGGAAGGATCGACCGAACGTGCTGTGAACGTCCTGAACTGAGCAGTCGTGGGCTGAGGGAGGGCGTGTCTTTTTTTTTTTTGGGTGATGACTAGTTAAATATTTGAGTTCGAGGACCATTTACATTCTTCAGGAGGCTGATGCAAATCTTTTCTTCCAACACACCCGAGTGTGGGAACTCGTGCTTGTTTGGCCTTTTAGCACCTGAGAGACGAGTCGTAAACTGAGAACGTTAACGTTGTTCAGTGATTTTCTTTTTTAAAGCAGCTTACTATTGGGGCTCGACTCAAAAAAGCTAATATGATCGATAACAAAGGCAGCCTCGACAAAGAATGCAAATCGCTTCTCGGAAGTTTTGTATCATGCTAACACGCTGAATAAATTTGCATTCGTTATGAGTGACGTTTGGGTATTTGTTCTGTTTAATTCGATTTTAATTCCATGTTCCATTCCCGCCTTGACTTCACGGACATGTTGGACCTACGTCTGAGAGAGTTTTCTATCCGAGATGTGTCTTTTCCTTATAAAACCTCCTGTATCTTGTTTTTCACTTTGAAATGAAAATGAATTTTTATATGTAAAGTTTATCAGTCATGAATAAATGGCTATAAGTGATGCTGTAAAATATTATATTGCCTCCCCCCTCCCCTCGTATTTTGATTCTGATGTCCTGAAACATTTCATCTGAAATGCAACGACCAGTTTTCTGTGTGTCTCCCACACCGGGAGTGATTTCTTACTGTATCCTGTTCTTTTTTTTTTTTTTAAACTTTGTAATAAAAAAGAAAGCACGAGAAATAAAAGTGACCTGGTTGTCGTTTCACTGCTGTGTGGTACGACTCAGTCATTTACATCAGCATTTGCTTTTCTGTTTGTATTATATGTCCACCCGACGTGGCGTTCTCTCTCTGTTGCATGCTGAGATGCTTTTCTGCTCACCACGGTTGTAAAGAGTGATTTATATGAGTTACTATATCCTTCCTGGCAAAAAAGCTCAAACTGATCTGCGCTGAGAGTTTCCCAAAAGTATCGTAGCACAAAGATCATGGTTAAATGGTAGAGCGAGCAGCATAATGAACTCTCTCTCCTAGTTAAGACGCTCTTAGCGTAAAGAGGCTTTTGGGAAACCCACTGCTGGCCATTTCCCTCTGACGTCTCAACAAGGTGCTCGTTTCCTTTCTACCCACAGAACTGTCGCTCACTCGATGTTTTTTGCACCATTCTATATAAACTCGTGTGTGAAAACCCCAATGCGTGTCCCTAATAAAGTGGCCAGTGAGTGTATTCTGTGAAGAATAAAAACACTGGGAGTGTGCAGTTCTGGGAAAATAATCAGTGACGGGCTGCGGATGATGAAGCGTTTTATTCCTTTGATACGACAGCAATTTGCCAACGTTAGCATTTTTTATTAAAAGAACCATTTTTATGCGTTTATAGTCACGTTTAACGTGAACACACGAAACAATTTCCTCTTTTCGCTTCCATTATAGCAGCTACAAACAGTCGTTCCTTCACCGGCCTCGCTCTCCTTCTAACGAAGTTAATGCGACGGAAAAAAAAGTTGCAATGTTAAAACTTAAGGCTTTTTAAATCTGTTTGTGAATGAGCTGTTACTATAGAAACGCTGACATGTCCGACCGAGCGCACTACTTGTACTATCAGAGCTGCTGTTCTGGAAAATTAATCAACACCTTCTGACCAATCAGAATCCAACAGCGCTGTGATGTAAATCTAATCGCAGACGTATGCTAGTCAGCAGGCAAGCAAGCAAGCAAAAGTAACGTCTTGCGCGGTTTATTTAGCGATGCTGTAGCTAAGTTTAGCAGATGTCGCACAATATCCTGAGTACAGGATTTATATGTAATTAGTATTAGTCGTGCTAACGTACGCGCTGCGTGATCATTTCCGATCCGAGTCAGAAAGCGGACATCGCAGATCTACGCAAATTAGCAGGGGGGTTAAAATGGTCCGTTGTTCCTGTACGGCGTGTTGCACATCCTGAGGCACTGGACAGTGAAGTGAACAGGGAGACGGTTTGTGACTGAAGCACGGAGTTCGTTATTCCGCAGAATAAAATGAGGGCCCGTGGAGGAGGAGGAGAGAATGTGTGAGGAAGAACTGTGTAGTTGATGTGTGTTATATGCACGTCTGGATGGCTGGTTTTGTCCTTCACCCCCTCTCCTCCTCATGTCCCATAAACCTTTACTGCACTTTCATCTTCCATTATTCACCCCCCCCCCCAGTCCAGGTTATGCTGCAGATAATTTTTTTCTTTTCTGTCGTGCATGTAATAATCCCTCGCTTCCGGCACTCCTTTACCTCCCCCTGTGTAATAATATCCCTCTCCCCTTCGTGTTGTTGCTCACAGCCCATATCTCACATACCTTAGTCTCGGCCAGCTACTTCTCATATTTTACCCTTTGAATCCCTCTCTCTCCTCCCTCCATCCCTCTTTCCTCCCATTGTTCCTCTTCTCGTTTCTCAGCAAACTTTCCACTTCCTTTGTCTCCCCTCATCCCTCACCTCTCCTCTAACCCATCATCACTGATTTCCATTGTCCCCGTCTTCCCTCGCAGTGCTCCCCTTATCTCTGTGTACTTGCCTTTCTCTTTATTCCTTTTCTCTTGTATCTGTGCATCCATCCATCACTCTCTCTCTCTCTCTCGCTCGCTCTCAGGCTGTATTATGTAACCCTGCTTTTGGGGGCGAGGCTATTTGTTATGTAACCCGTCTCACTGGTGGAATACTAATGAAACACAGACAATAGAGAAATGAACACTCTCACTAGGAGCTCTGTGTGTAAGTAACTGGGTCTGAAGTAAGAAATAAAACACACTGTGTCCTGGCATTACAGTGAACTAATCAACAACAGTGTGCTGTGATGAGGCCGAGTTCCTGTTACCAGCCTGAAATGGATTATTTTCTCATAACGG
>JAOBRE010000015.1:3906553-3918214 GCA_027574745.1 Occidentarius platypogon
GAGGGGATGTCACAAGCACAGCACCTACACATATCCACGGCTGTCCCGCCCCTCATTTGTTGACAGTCACTCATTGCTCCCGTTACATAATTACTTAAAGAACATCCACCACGATCTGAAATATAAACGATGGCTTGGGTAGATACTGTTTTGACATTTAAAAAAATATTGTATTCCGACATTAAGTAGAGTATCATCTCACAAACTGTGGCAATTTGTTTAATGTATGGTTAGATCTTTTTAAATATTTTTTAAACAATGTGTCCGGTGATGGAAATTACATCGTACTGTGGCGAAAATGACAATTAATGAACATGAATGGAGAAACTCTTCAGTTGAAAACTGTAGAAACATATTTATCTATTTTTACTTTTATTCATATATATTTTTACAATACACATTACTTGTACCTTACCAGCAGAGTTTGGCTCAACAGAGGGGCCAGGGTGGGCTTGGCCCACCCAATCACCAGGCTGTGACCTTGACCCAACCAATCTCCCTGGCCCACCCTGTTACAGAGAGCTGGAGCATTGATGTCATTTCTGCCATAGCATGAAGTGTGATGCAAATGACACCAGTGGAAATGACATTTCTACAGTATTTAGTGAAAAACTGTGAGGTATCTTGAGGTATTAGGTATGATTTGATAGCTAGCATATGATACATGCAGAATATACTCATTTAACTTCAAAAATCTCCCCTCATAAACTTCCATGGAAGTACAGCATGTTTGGAAATGACATACAATAAAATATTATCTTCTCGAGCAATATTTGCTTGATTTTTCATGAATAGTGATTTGTCAACATGCACATTTCCTCCATATAACTCTCGTCACTGTTTATTTCCATAGCAACTGCCTACACAATTTTCCACACAGACATTTCAGTGGTAAATTACATTGCTGTAGCAGAAATGATGGTGATACTGTGTAATAGCTATATGATAACATTGACGACTGGCTAACATTAAATACAAATTTTTTTTAATTATGTGAGAATTACTTTATTCACGTTCATTAAAAGTTTTCAGATACATCATATTTACTTCCAGTAACTGTGTTGGAGGAGGTTAAAATGTCTCAGTTTGTTCCCAACGTGTGAGTTGCTATATCCTTCTTTGCAAAAAAGCTTGAACCAATCTGGCCATTTTCCTCTGAGCTCTCTTATCAACAAGGCATTTGTTTCCACCCACAGAACTGTTGCTCACTCACTTGGTGTTTTTTCTTTTACAGCCATTTTAAATTTGTGGCAGACATCTTGGATGCCATCTTGAAAATGACCCATTTCCCCGGGTCAGAATCAACTAGATTTTTAGTATGTTGTTTAGCACGTTAAACATTCTATCAGAAAAACTTTTGCATCTTTTTTTTTGGGGGGGGTCAACCATATATTGACCTGTTTTATAGCGATGCTGAACTGTTTGCTCCAAGTGGGCCAACAAAGAAAGTTGTTCCAGAAAAAAGACTAAAAAGGACAGCAAGGGGGGCTTCTTCAAGACAAGGATTGGGTACCATATTGCATTAAAGTAGTGATGGAGATACGATTAAGGGGAAATGGCGAGGGGAAAGATGTGTTAAAACAATACCTGCAGTATGGGCACAGGTTCCCAACCCTGGTCCTGGAGAACCCCCTGCTCTAACACACCGAACTTAACCAATCAGTGAATTACCAAGCACAGAGCAGGAAAAACACTGCAATGTACAGGACAGGGATTACTCCAGGACCAGGACCGGGCATTTGTACCCGCAAACCTGAGCTCAGGGATGTGATGTACTGTCATTACCCTATTCAGCCTGTAGGTGGCAGGACTATGACAGGAGAAATGCAGAAAAAGGGCTTGGTGTCTTTGTGCTGCACAGCTTGAATAGGGTCCATCAGAACAAAGAAAGTATCACAAAACATAAACTGAGCAAAACCTAAAATTTTGTCTGCCTTCTTCTAGTATATCAAACATGCAGAAAGACACGTTGCCTAATAACGTATCCGACATAAGAAACAGAAGATGAACATGTTCTAACTTTACTGATATTTTATCACCTTTAAATAACTTTTAAGAGCAAACTGGGGGTGTAGACTGAAATTCCTATCAGGGAATTATGGTCTGTTGAATTCTGGATTTATTTAATGTTTCTTGAAAGAGTCTCCAGTGTGTCAATGCTTTGTTTTCTGAAACAGTTCACTGGTTCCACAGTAACCTGACAAATCTGTTTTGTTTGTTTGCTGCCTTATTAGCTTCAAGAAAGAGAATAAAGAAAGGCTGGTCAGGGATTGTTTATTGCTGCTATAAGGTAAGTGATAAAGTAGGCCCGTGAAGGGCGTTTTTATTGATCATGTTATACACTTGATGTCACATTAGTTGACTTGAATTCCCAAAATACATGTTGAAATGCACCTTCCTATGTTCCTCATTGTGAATAGATGTAATTTTTATGCAAAGGATGGTTTGTAGACATTTAAATGATGTTAGAACAACCAGGAAAACACTTAACATGCAATAAAAAAATTTGTAACTTCTCTCAAAAATGAGTTATTTATGAATTCATGCAATTTTTTTCAAAAAGCACTCTAAGTTTGGTATTTTTACTAAAACTGTACAAAAGTCTACACAGAAACCCAATAGTTAGATCAGAAGTCTGAACATAAACTAATGAGTAACTTTGGTCTCTACCTAGCCAGCCTGCTCGGACCTAGCTGAAGGGCTTTTGGGGTGTAGGGTTTGATTTGGGATCAGCCCCTAGTCTGCAGCCCATTCTCTCTTTCTGAGGCTTTGTTTCCATCTCTTGTGTCTTTCAGACTGTTGCCATGACATCATCGGTAACCCCGGGAAACCTATTGAGGCAAAAGGACCCAGGAAATGAGGTAATGGTTGTGGAATGTTGGGAAAGGACATAGAACAGAAATCCCCCTTTTCTGAGAGAGAGAGAGAGAGAGAGAGCATCCATAGCATCTTGTTTTCTTCACCCCACAGTCATTAGCGCAGTCATTGTGTCTGAAGTGCTCATAAGCCTTCAGTGTCCATGTCTTTTCTTACAAACCAGATACAATAGGCTCAGTAGACTCAGAGATCTCACAAAACTAATGATCCCGTTCAACCATGAGCGCAACAATTTTAAAAAACTAGAAAGATAGTAAGTGCCTTTTCAGAGGAGGCACAAACACTAGCAGACACCACTCACATTATTCACATACAGTATTATGAATCCATGTGCTTTTTCCTACACAAGTTCACACATTAAATTCTGGAGTTTTATAGGTTGATTAATTGTGAGGTGTAGATGTTTGTGCTTCCTGAGCTCAAATCTTTACACAATCTATGGGTTGGTAATACATCAGATGTAATAACAATAATAACAATAATAATCAGTAGGATGCCAAATGTTATGTTACAGGAATTCATCAGACACTCTTATCCAGAGTGACGTACAATGTACCCAGATCAGTCTGGGGAGCAGTTGGGGTTTCAGTGCCTTGCTCAAGGGTACTTCAACCATTCCTGCTGGTCTAGGGAATCGAACCGGTAACCTTTTGTTTTGTCAATCCTGAGATCGAGATGCTGACCTCTTCTGCTCCTCGGACCTGCCTGATCCATCCTGATGCTCTACGTCTGGCTGCAGTCTCATCACATTGCTTGTGTGGAGGCCGGCCCCATGTGGACAGTTGAAAGTCACACTTGGAAGATGCTCTGGATACTTACAGTAATGCTTTTATGGCTGAGGACTACAGTTGACTTGCTAACTTTAGGACTGCAGTTGTCATGAACAGTTTTGTACTCAAGTTTCCATCAATGAAGAGTTTATAACTTCAACAAAACAGACTTCATGTTAAAACATGTTATAATCACGTTGTCTGTTATCACCCAAATGAGGATGGGTTTCCTTTTGAGTCTGGTTCCTCTCAAGGTTTCTTCCTTATGTCATCTGAGGGAGTTTTTCCTTGCCACTATCGCCACAGGCCTGCTCATTGGGGATAGATTAGGGATAAAATTAGCTCGTTTAAAGTCATTAAAATTCTGTAAAGCTGCTTTGCGACAATGTCTATTGTTAAAAGGGCTACAAAAATAAACTTGACTTTTGGTCCCAAACCTGCTTTTCTGACCATTAGGCCATGGCTTCCCCAAATAGACAGTTGAGCTCATTTTTACATGCACAGTATGTATTAATTGACCTCTTGCCTTCATCAGGGTCAGTTTCTGAATAAAGCACCACTGCTAGCTGGAGAGTCAGGTTTGTATGGTTTGTTTTTTTTTAAAACCCAGCAGTGACACTGAGTTGTTTACCACTGCTGTACAGGCATTACTTACACACACTACCATGTAAATGCAGAGAAATAATATTGGCTCAGCTGTTGTCCTGTCATAGTCTTTTACCACTGATAAATGGGAATGATGGGGCTCATCAATAAGCTACAGTCAGAATCATATGGTGCCTGAATTGCCATCGTATCATTATTATAAATACATTGAGACTGTACAAGAAGCACATTGGGCAATGCACAAAGACAAACATAAAAAGAACTACAGCGATACGGTGTTCTCAATTTAGAAGCTCTGAGCTAATTTCTCAGCTCAGTGGTACGTCTCAAGCTCGACGATGGTCCAGTTACCCTGTGGTGAGCTTCCTGTTGTGGGGGAGTAGCGACTAACAGAGGTGATGGTGGCTGAGGCATAGCTAAGTTGTTGCAGGATCTGGGGCCAGGAGCTACTCTCCAGAGGGCTGAGGGTGCCCCCTCCTTGCCCAGGCAGGTAAAGCAGTGGTGGACAGCCATCCTCACCTTCAAGCAGCAAGGCCTGGTTGATCAACTTCTGCACCATGACCATCCTGGCATTCCAGTCATACTCATGCTGAGGTGGTTGGGGGAGGTTTCCATTTGTTCGATGAAGAGGAAGCTTGGTTGGTTTCTCCTGCCCTCCCAACTCTTTTCTCACTGAGGCATTGTTCCTCTCAACATCTTCGTCCTCACTGGTTTCCATGGCTTCATAGATGGTGCAGAGTCCATGTGAGGGGGAAATCCGCTTGGTTGACTGCACTTTTTGCTGCCTTTTAAGCCGCTGCTCTAGCTCAAGCTGCCACTGCAGGAGCTGCCGCCGCTGCCTATGCTCCTGAAGAAGTTGAAGCTGCAGAAGCTCCTGACGTTGCCTCTCCAACTGCTTCTGCCGTTCCATTCTCTGCCTTTCTTGCTTCTGCCACTGCCGCAGTGTTCTCTGCCTCTCCAGCTGCTTCTGGAGCTCCTGTCGCTGTCTCTCTCCCTCCAGCCATAGACGCTTTTGTCTGTCCTGCTCCTGTCGCTGCAGGATCTGGCGGAGGTGGAGCTGGTGCTGCTCCAGGCGCCTCAGCTGACCTGCTCGTGGGGCTTGTGGTGGACAAGCAGAAGGAAGTCTGATCAGTTCTACCACCCAACTGGTAGGCTGCTTCTGCTGAGGACAAGGCATAAGGGGCATATATTGCTGATGTGGATTTTGCGCCAGAGTGAGGTATTGATTGCCGTTGACCTCTGGAGAAAGTGATGGCAGGTTACCATACTTTACTTCCTGACGGCTTGGTAGCGGAGGGTGATTGTACCCTGTGGAACAGTCAAGAGCACTTGCAATATTGGTTACTGATACAGAAGCATATCACAGAGAGAGGGGTTGGCCAAAGGGAAAAGGAGGAGAAATAAAATGTGAAAGACTGAAAGTGGTATACAGACCATGGAGAGAGGAATATGGTCAAGCAGCACTGCATGACTTCAAAATAAATAATTCTACAGGACAAAACCATGATTGTTGAACCTGCTCATCTAATAAATAACCATTTCATCATGGTCAAGTATCTGCAAGTAAATCTTCACTATAAATGAAACATAGATTGTAATGAACTATTTTCCAGTGCCTTTGACCTAATGTACTTATAAGTCCTTCATTAGAACTGGACTGAGTTGCAAAAATAACTATACAATGTGTAATGTCTACAGTACTCGGATTAAAATATTTTGGCTCATCCTTTCATCATACATGGCCTGTTCTTTCAAGTAGTTTCTGTTCTGGGCTGTCTCCTGAAGGCTAACTATTAATTTCCTTTTCAGGAATTTAATCCAATACAGAAAGCAAAATCAGATCAGAAAACTTTCCAAATGCGAGCCTCAAGCCTTTTATCAGGAGCTTTACTCAGCAAACTAAATTACTAACATCACAGCCGGCCAATACTGCCTTCTCCAGAAAAGAATTACATGGGATCACATTTATACTAATAAACAGAAGATCTTTCTATTTTGAGAGAACATACAGGTCCTCGAAGGATCTGCTTTTAACAAGGATCCACTTTTCTGCAGACAAACTGGCGCTTACTTTGTACAGCTACTTGGTGGGGGATATTTAAAGATATACATTCAAAAATAGCAGACATTCCAATCTGAGGACAAATAATATATACACAACACAGTGGTGTTGATTAATTTTCTATCACTGCAGCTTTGACAATAGTACATCTGCAAATCATAGGCACTTAAATTTATGGTTTGTATAGTGAAAGTGTATTCATGGCAGACGATCCACATAATTACATTTAAAAACGTGTAATATTTGAATATGGCATAGTTTTCCCTTCTTATTCTTCTTCCGGCTGCTTCTGATCACTTGGGGTTGCCACAGCAGATCTGTTCCGCATATTTGATTTGGCATAAATTTTACACCTTCCTCACGCAACCCTCCCCAGTCTAGCCGGGCTTGGGACCAGCACGAAGTATGCACTGACTTGTACAACCTGAGTTCCTGGGTATTTTACCTGATTTGCATGTCTTGTAACTGTGAGGGAAACCGGAGCACCCGGAGGACACCCACACAGACACGGGGAGAACATGCAAACTCCACACAGAAAGGCCCCCATTGACCATGAGGTTCAAATCTGGAACCTTCTTGCTGTGAGGCAACAGCACTAAACACTGCACCACCATGCCACCCATGGCATAGTTTTCTATAAGGAGACATTTATTGAACATCTATGAAAGGGTCGCCAC
The DNA here is from genome assembly GCA_027574745.1 of Occidentarius platypogon. NCBI lineage: Eukaryota > Metazoa > Chordata > Actinopteri > Siluriformes > Ariidae > Occidentarius > Occidentarius platypogon. The sequence continues at coordinate 3,913,546 of JAOBRE010000015.1, forward strand.
TGTCAGTGCTTTGTAGCAGTCAGAGGTAAACCTGAATTATTTTGACACAAGGTGCAACACGATCCGGTGTTGGTCTATTGATTTGTACCACAAGGTAGGTGTGAAATGACTAAAACTGTGGTGAATGAGGGTAAGACAACAAACTGATGTGCAGAACTTTTACGGAGAAAATGGATGAAAGAGAGCAAAAAAGAGAGGGTAGGGGGAAAGACAGAGAGACCTCCAAACCACTACCAGGAGGCAAGAGAAGATTCATTCAGGCTGATGATAGATTGTGTGTGGAGCCTTATTTGAAGGTCTGCATGTAACATTCCTTTAGGATCAGCAAACAGGACGACCAGGAGCCAGAGTTTATTTGTAGATGTCTGGCTGTGCAGACTCTTCTAACAGGGAGGGATAGCATTTTAGATCAGGGTACATGCTGGAGATGATGGGTGTGGACACCAGGGTTGTCATTTCATCAAAATTCCATTAGGAGGTAACACCATTCTTGTTCCCAGTCAGACACCATGTGAATACTTCTCAATGGACACCAAACTTCAAAACGTAAGGATAAGCTTTTTAGCAGCATGCAGGAAATAAGAAACGGGAACAGATGGCCTTGAAATGATGTTTAATGGAATTTTGAAAAACCTTTTAATTAGTGTGAACCAGTATTATTATTTTTGATCATCCTGATATAATAGGTCTTGAACAGTATTACAGTAACGCAATTAGTTGTACATGCAACTTCCAATCCAAATGTCTGATATTTGTCACCCTCATTCAAGTGTCATTTTTTTTTAAACACGAGTGACATTTTTTTCCCCACCACATTGAATATTTGAGCCAAAATAAAAATGTCCAACTACTGCAAATCAACACAACCAGATTACTGCGGAGTACTTAAAAAGCTGTGGTATGTGATTTTTGATAAGTTATCCTTCACATAAATGTGCTGGAAAAATTTTTTATACTAGAAAAAAATGTAAAAACAAAACATTGCTTGCCATCTAACATTCCAACAATTCCCTACATTGAAAAAATCCCAAAGTGCAAAGCCTCTGGAAGAAGATCTATCCTTAGTTAGTGCTAAAACAGTTAGTTCTTGACACAGGAACAAGTTAAAAAAAAAAAGATGTAAGGATACGTCTACAGTGCAAGAGAAAACTGGGAACTCAACAAAAATAAACAATAAAACAAGTATAAAAAACAAATCATTTGACATTTGCTTGGTAAAAACAGTAGGATAAATACAAACATAGATAGAGTCCGTCCAATGTGATCCTTTTTTCTTTTCTTTTTTTTGTTCTGTTTTTTGCTTTCCTTATTCATTACTCAGGACTTCACAACAGTTCAGTCTATCAATCCACGTTCAGGGGTGCTGTAGTATGCAGTGTTATTTAATAGTACATTCTAATAGAAAATGAGAATAGCTATTGTACATACAGGAATTTAAGCCATACAATCATAACCATGACTATAATAGTAGTAAGAAAGAGAAAGCAGCACTGATAAACCTACAGTCCATCCCCCTATGTCCAATTTTCCCCTGTTTCATTACACCACTGCCTGGACTGGTAAGAAAACAAACGACAAAAAAGGAAGAGCGGGTGCTGTTTTGGGAAGGGTGTGGGAAAAGGTGCATTCCATTCAGGGACTTTATACATTACCTTCCAGATAGCTATCAGTGTTATCACAAATGGTAGAGTAGTAAGGTGGCTGACCATCGGTGCTGTCACCATGCTGGGGAGACAGATGCATGGGAGACTCCGAATCAGATTCTTCAAGAGCGCTGGCTCCTGTCTTCCCGCACAGCAGGTATTCGTCATCAGGATTGGCATGAGACTCCCGTTGCTGACCAAGGGGAAGCAGGTCTACAGGACAACCCAGATCCTCAGCTTGAGCAGCTGCAGTAGGCAAGGTCAGCTCCTTAATGAGCGAGGGATCTTTAGCCTCTTCTGGAAACTGATCTTCGTTCTCCAGGGAAAAAATCCCAGGGCTCTTACCACAGCTCTCAGCAGTAGAATGGGCATTGGAGTTGGATACTGAGCAGTCAAAGCCATAGGAAGCTACAGAGTTGGCAGACTGCGGGGTCCCACCGTCTTCATCTACAGCTTGCATGTCAGTGGCCTCCTCATCTTCCTCCAAGGCAGGGAGGTTTCGGGAGGCAGTAGGACTGTCTATGGCTGCAGTGTCATCAGCTGGAACATCAGGGTCATTGATTTGCATCTCTCCTTCAGTATCACTTGCCTCATCCCCAGAAGTAGAAGGGGATGATGGGACAGATGCTGGTGCAGTTGGAGCATCACCCAGGACCTCATCTGCTGGGAGTGTCTCTGCCTCCTCTTCCTCCCCATCCCCACGCTCCAGGTGAATCCCAAGGTCCTGTTCCTGGTCAGGCTGGGCTGTGGGAACAGGCGTCTGCTGCTTGTCTGAGCGCGACTCCACACCTGAGCTGCTGTCATAGTCCCGCAGCTCTTCAGGTGTGCTGGTCTCGCTGCTGCTGTGGGCTACCAGGGCCGTTCCACTAAGGGTGCTTGACTGGGACATACCAATTGCAGGTACACAAAGGTTAGCTCCATCCACTGGGACTGAGCTCTCAGTCTCTTCACGGACCTCAAGGTGTGGTTCAGTCAAATGACCTAGAGGCTTCTCCAGCCAAGTTTCAGCAGGGGACTTTGTGGGTGTCTCAGGATCAGTTGCCTTAATGTCTAAGGGACTGGATTTTATGCTGATGGAGGTTGGCTGAGCCCAGGTGTCTGCAAAGGGGTTGGATGGGCCCCAGGCTGCAGTCATAGGTATTGAGGGAGCTGGAGCAGTGCAGTTCAAATTGTCTAGATATCCTTCATCGTAGTCATCCTCATCAACATTCCCAGGAATCTTGCTTCCACTCTCCATCTGGCCTTCACTAACCATCTCTATGTCTTCATCCTCATGCTCCTCCTCTTCTTCAAACTTGAGGTGAACATCCATGTGGTTATCACCAGCTTGTTCATGGCCAAAGTCCATGTGGTGCTTGTCAATATGCTCTGGGCCAGTGTCCATGTCCTCCTTTTCCTGCTCCTCTTCTTCCTCCTCCTCTTCATCTGAAAAAGATTTGATCCCAGGTGGGCCCATAAATGGCTGTTCCATTTCCATTTTTTTCAGAGAGAAGTCCTCTCCATCCTCTCCATCTTCATCACTATCATGACTTTCCATTTGGAAGGGTGAGGTTGTTTTGGTTTGCTCCTGCTCTACGATCCTGCCAAAATCATCAGATTGCATTATGCCACTACTGGAGCTATTAAATTCTGATAATCCAAGCTTAAAATTTTCCACATTCTGTGTTTCAGGCACTGCTTGAACCATTACAATCTCCCTCTCCTGCTGCTCTTCTTCTTCTTCCTCCTCCTCATGGTCATCCTCATTGATTTCTTCCTCTGCCTTTTCCACTGCCTCCTCCTTCTCCATACTAGGAGAAGTAGGTGACATGCCACTGAAATGCTCCACACAAGAGCTACTCAACAGCTCAGGCTCCACTCCAAGACCGAAACATTTCCCTACATCCACTGCCTCCTCTGCTGCAGACCCCATGGTGGTCAGGAGATCCTCATGGACCGTGATCTCTTCTTGCTTCAGATTCTCAGTGGAAATATCACTTGAGGACATGGGCTGATTTTGTGCCCATGGATAATCGGCAGCATATATATCTTGTACTGGAGCACAGATCTGGGGTTCCACATGTGCAGGAGACTCTCCAGTGGGAGAGGATGGTGGTGACATGACTGTTGTTCCGAGAGTAGAAGGAGTACTTTGGTGCTCAAGACTGCCTAGATTCAGCTGAGCTGCCAGCTGTGGCACCACCTCTTCAGGTGTCTCTTCTTCTGTATCTGATGGAATCTCCTCAGTGTGTGCTTCAATGTCCTCAACTGCAGTAGCAATCAAAGATTCAACTGTGGGTTCTGGTAGAGGCAGAGTTTCAGGCTTAGTTTCAAACAGGGTTTGGGACTCAGTTTCAGGAGCAATTTCAGACTCCGCTTCCAACAGTAGTTCAGACTTGGGCTGAAGGGCAAATTCAGACTCTGTTTCCAACAGGGGTTCTGACTTGGGCTGAGGAGCAAATTCAGACTCTGTTTCCAACAGGGGTTCTGACTTGGGCTGAGGGGCAAATTCAGATTTTGTTTCCAACAGGGGTTCTGACTTGGGCTGAAGGGCAAATTCAGACTCTGTTTCCAACAGGGTTTCTGACTTGGGCTGAGGGGTAAATTCAGACTCCGTTTCTAATAGGGGTTCTGACTTGGACTGAGGGGCAAATTCAGGTTCTGTTTCCAACAGGGGTTCTGACTTGTATTCAGGGGCAGAGGGAAATTCAGACTTGGTTTTAAGAAGGAATTCAGACTTAGTTTCAGATGTAAATTCAGACTCAATTTCCAATGGAAGTTTTGATTGGGTTTCAGGTCCAAATTCATACTTGGTTTCAAGTAGGTGTTCAGATGTATATTTTGGTTCATGTTCTAATGGAAGTTCTGATTTGGGTTCAGGTACAACTGCAGGCTTGGTTTCAAGCAAGAGTTCAGACTTGGTTTCAGGCATAAATTCAGACTCACGTTCCAACAGAATGTCTGATCTGGGCTCAGATGCAAGTTCAGGCTTGGTTTCAAGCAGGAGTTCAGACACCGTTTCAGGTGTAAATTCAGACTCAGTTTCC
>JAOBRE010000015.1:8512556-8523790 GCA_027574745.1 Occidentarius platypogon
CTAATTTTATCCCTAATCTATCCCCAATGAGCAAGCCTGTGGCAAGGAAAAACTCCCTCAGACGACATGAGGAAGAACCCTTGAGAGGAACCAGACTCAAAAGGGAACCCATCCTCATTTGGGCAAGAAAAGACAACATGACTATGACATTAAGAGTTTTAACATGAAGTCAGTTTCGTTGATGTTATAAAGTCTTCATTGATGGAAACTTGAGTGCAAAACTGTTCATGACAACTGTAGTCCTAAAGTTAGCAAGCCAACTGTAGTCATCAGCCACAAAAGCATTACTGTACGCGTTCAGAGTAATCTCACTTCTAGCCCCTGACAAAAGCAGTTGTTGGTCCTCCACCAGCCAAGTGTTAGTGCTGCTCTTGAACCTGTTTTACTGGCCGTGAGCCGGTTCTTTAGTGGTTGAAACTCAAACAACTGGTTTGAGATTAGACACCGAACTGCCTCAATAGAAAAGGTGTATGAGGTTGTTCCAGCATGACATCGCACAAAACAAGTTCCATGAAGACATGACGTCCCGCACAGATCCCTGAACACCTTTAGGTCTGACTGCACCCCAGACCTCCTCATCTGACATCAGTGCCTGATCTCACTAATGCTCGTGTCTGAATAAACACAAATCCCCACAGCCATGCTCCAAAATCTCGCAGAAAACCTTCCCAGAAGAATGAAGGTTATTATAAGAGCAAAGAAGGGACTAAATCTGCACTGAGATGATGGTTAGTTGTTCACAAACCTTCAGACACATGGTGCATTTCCACTAGTACTGACTTAGCAACATGCCTGAATAAGACAAATCATTTATTCATCCATAGGAAGCACTTTACACTGGTCAGGGTTGATGTGGATCCAGGAACAGTGAGTGTAAATAGGAAATACACCCATGATAACATCCAAACCTGGGGACACATTCACACCTGGGGCAATTAAGTATAGCCATAATCGACCTACCAATGGGAGGAAAGCCACAGCAACTCCACATGGACAACCCAAGATTCTGCCGATCTGAAGTGAGCACCATCTGTTGTACCACCATAAGACAAATACTTTGGTTAACTCTCAGGGTTGATGCATTACACACTTTAATACTTTCTAGAACTTGATTGGTTTATGATCACATTACTTTTAAAAGTGCTGGAAATTTATTATAACCGTAATTCAATCAAGAATGAAAAATATTTAATTTTTTTTTAAAAACTCAAAGGACACTGGAAACAAGCAACACAAGCCATACAGGAAGTCATTTTTAAATGTTAGGGAGGTTGTTAAAAATAAGATTGAAAACTCAAACTCTGACAAAAAAAGAAAAGAAAAACACAAACACACAACACAAGTTACATTAAAACAAAAAGATTTTTATTTAACTCTTTTTCTCTGTATACTTTATTATAATAAGACACTTCTCTGCTTGTACATTGCTCCCATGAAATTAAAAATGGCAACAATCTTTTTTTGGGAATGTAAGTTGGGGTAGACAAACTTCGATACATACCAATATACATACATGTGTGTATATCAAGGCTCCAGTAATAAACCATAAATGCTATAAACGCTGTAACCACTTCAGGTACCTTAGTGCGGTCGGAAGTATAGTACAATCTTTGAGTACTCCAGGAATACACTTGAATGGGTAGTATTATTTACTCATTAAACATGGGTACATATGATAATGACCACATTGATAGATAGCTAAATGTTTAAGAAGGAAGGATAAAGGATAGATAGCACTCGGAGCCTGATGCATGGTGGCCAATGTTCAGGCTGGCCGAGATGCCAGTGAGGATGTGTTCATGCTAAAATGTCAGCAGTGAGGGACCCCCCCCAAAAAAAAATGGAAAAAAAGAAAGTAAAATATACCCATAGAGAGACAAGAGATGTTAAATGATTTTCACTGCAAGTACTTCAGTTGGATAAACAGGCACACTCAAATGCATATCCATGAATGTATATAAATGAACATGGTTATAAACATCCTAGTGTCATCCCACAAAAGGGTTAGAAAAAGAAAGATAACTGTTCTACCAGGGAGGAAAAAAAACAAAACTTTTTAGGCCACCCACCCCAAAAATATACATACAGTAGAGATAATGCACACACGCACACACACACTCATACGTTTCATTTAGAAGCTCTATTCAGTTATCCAAACTACTCTCCAAACGCAGGCATATCCAGAAAACAAACCCCAACTTACAGCAGTAGTAAAATATCTATGCTGGTCAGAATACACAAGGGCATGTCCTTGTGCCTGTTACAATTCAGATGTGTACTTGATTTTATTTTGAGTGTGGTTAAAATGCAATTCCTATGTGTATTGCACGTTTAACTTTGCAACACTTTTCAAAATAGGTGACGAACTCATTGGCTTAAAAAAAAAAAAAAAAAAAAATTTAAACAAGGTGATGTGAAGTTTGTGTGAGAAATGTCTGCCGTTCAGTCCTCCTGAGATGTCGCCAATACTCCAGCCACACCGCATCAAGCAGAAGCAGCACTTAGGTTCATCCTACTACTACTACTTCTTCTTAAAAGCAAGACGTGATGGAAACTAAATGGAAAGTGATCACTTAATTTTTCACTCTACATTTACCAGAACTGGTGAGCAAATGTAACGCAATACTTACTGCCTATTTTGGTTTAAAAGGAACTGTAATATGACACTTAATAGATGCACAAAACATGGCTGAGATGGAGAGGAAAAATAAAAGGAAAACAGACAGACAGAGAAAGAGAGAGCCTAACAGTGCAAAGGTACTTGCATTCTAAAAAGAAAAGCACATTTAAATTGGATGGTTCTTCAAATAGTCAGTATAGTATTCTACGTTATAAATGAGAATAAGGGTAGGCTGTCGAAGAAATGGTGACATAAAATGATGTTTCTGGGTGAAGGGGTGGATAAAGGAGGAGTAAAAAGTTATCCAAGCCCACAAATTCCATCTTCTTATAGTCAGAATACTTGCTTTTTCAGAAAGGGGAAAAAGTTGTTGAGACCTCTGTTTGCAAGCAATAAAATTAATATTCTATGCAGAGGCTGAAACAGGCAAATGACCTGCTGGGGCAAAGGAAAACAAAACAAACAAACAAACAAAAAAACTTTATTTAAAAAAAGAAAAGCAGGAGCAGAGAAGCAACTGTCCAACAATCTTGGATTAAAAAGGTCACACCAGTTCTGAACAAGGAGCTACAGTAATGACAGTAGAAACTGTAAATGTGTACATTAGTACTTCATAGGTTGGACAAGCAGAAATTAGCAATGAACTGAAACATTGAGAAAACAATCAAGAAGGATGTTGATTAAAAAATTTATTTTAATGACCTGCTTTTCAGAAGAAAAGAAACATTACAGCCCTAACTTTTGAAGGGAGGGAATATGAAATGTAAACTGAACAATGAGGTCAAAGGAAAGACAACACAAAAAGGTGGGGGAAAGAAAAAGAAGCAAAATCTATGGAAAATATTTTCATATTAAAAGAGTAACTGCACACCTAATCCCGATTCCAACCTGAAAAATATGCTGAACTCCTATCCCCCCCGCCAACATTGTATAAATACAGGGACATCACAAACATTGGCCTTCCATAAATACTTCCAGACACTACTCCATGCTACTAATGTAGGCCTCCTACACACTGCAGTCACATGTTGAGTATCCGTGTGTCAGTTTGAGGTCATATTGTGCTTGTATATGCAAAAACTTTTTTTTTTTTATTTTTTATTAATATCTCAAGGGTTGTCAATTAAGGTAATGTGACCTCTAATCTGAGTCGAACTTGGGGCTTGTGTGAAAGGAAACAAGGTGTGCATGGACAAATAAAAGGGACAAAAACAAAAGCATTAAACCAAGGGTGAAAGAATGAGTGTGTACATCATCTTCGTAACTATATCTTGTACAACAATAATAATCATAATAATAATATTATTAATGTGGTAATATGCTCGGGGATGAGAATCGAGAGATGAGTGGGAAGAGAAAAAGAGGGATGAATTTGAAATGCTGCAAAATTAAAAGGGTGGGGGATTCACTTCCTGTTCTTGGGAGATGGCCAGTTGCCACGCCTTTCACCACGATTGGCCCCTCCATTACCCGATACACCACCCGGTCCGCCACCGGCAGGTGGACCTCTGGAACCTCGACCACCACTTCCACCAGTGCTGACCCTCCGATTCTGCCTTTCCATTCCAGGCCGCTGGCTGGAGAAGCTCCTCTTATTAGCGGCCGATTCCTTAGTAGTTATCTCTCGGTCAACACCTCCCCCTCCTCTTCCTGAAGGATGGTGATGGTGATAAGAGGAATAGGATTTTCCACCCCCTCCTCCACCTTCCCGATCTCGAAATTCTGCAAAGTCACTGCTCTCGGAGGCAGTTTCCCATTCCTCGTTGGCCTGATCAGAGTTCTGGTTGGAGACATCTGGAGATTTGGCACCACCAGTCTGGTTGTGGTTATGATGGTGCTGAGAATGGGGCAGGCCAGAGTTGCCATGGTAGGGATGGTGGTGATGGTGGTGACTATTCAAATTCAGGTTCCCACCCCCAAGATAGCTGCTATTGTTATTGTTGGTTGTTGAGATATTGTGGTTTGTATTTGCAACACCAGTGGTAGTGGATACGTTAGGTGTTCCATCTTGCACCGAATTCTGGGATGGTGAAGCAGACTGCTGCTGTTGTCCACCCACAGCTTCAATTATTCCACTACTTCCATTGATACGGGCTGCATTCTCTCGCTCCTGTTTAAGCCTGCGGAATCTGGGGGGCTTGTCTTGCTGATGCTGGGAGCGCCCATGGCGCCTGCGACGAGGGGGACGCTCAAATCCTCTATGCAGAATGTTTCGTCCATCTGCATTAGGCAAAGGAACTGGTTTGGATCCAGAAGAAATGGAATTGGTGTTGCTTAAGGTCTGGGCCACACTTCCATTTTCAGTGCCCAACTGGGCAGTTGTAGGAACCGTAGGACCAGAGATTACTGAAGAGTTTACACCCTGGTTCTGAGACTGACCCTGCTCAATAGCCTTCTCTTTCTTTTCTCCATTAGATCCATGGCTTGTTTCTTTTATTAGGGAGGGCTGCAGGTGTGTGTGTTGCTTTCGGGCTGATGCATTGGATTTAGCAGATACACTTTGAGAAGAAGAACCAGGCCCAGAACGGTGTCCACCAGACAGACCTCCTCCACTGCCTGAATTTCTGTAGACACCTCCTCCAGCAGAACCTCCACCCCTGCCACGTCGAGATGGCACTCCTCTAGGAGTGAACACTCTGGTTTGGGTATTTCTCGGCGGCACTGAAGATGATGCATTGCCCACACTTGGGTTCTCTCCCCCTGTTCCTTTCTTGGTAGATGGCTTTCGATCCTCTTTGTCAGAGTGTGCAAGGTCACTAGCAGCACTCTCACTGCCCGTCTCAGAACCCCTTTGCCGCCTTCTTTTCGGAACTTCTTCATACTCTGAGCCTTCGCTTCGGGTTTCACTGTGGTTCCTGGCACGTCCAGGGTTTGGCTGAGAGCCTCCTTGGCCATGTCTGCCAGATGACCCCTCCCTCTTATGATCTTGGTTAGAGGAGCCATGCTGATAGCCACTGTTGGCGGCAGATCTGTAGTCTCGACTGCTTCTACCCCCAGCCCTACCACGGGCACTCCCTGCATAACTGCCCCTGTAGCCTCTACCTCGACCATAGAACTCCCCCCTTCCACGGCTCGCTCGGCTTCCTCTGGAAGAGCCCGCATGGTATGTAGCGCCCCCTGTCTCATAAGAATGCTCTCGGTCCCTCCTAGAAGGTGGAGCTAAAGAGCCAGTGGCTTGGACAGAGTTTTCTCCTTCTTTGGATGCTTTATTCATGCCCCCACCAGCACCTCTGTCCTTGCCACCATTTCTTGCCTTTCCTGGAGGAGCAGTTTCATCTTTACCAGAAGGTCCAGATGAGGTTTGAGAACTGGAAACTGATACTTGCTTAACAGATGCCTGCTTGGCATCTTGGTCTTTATCTTTTGCAGAGCCTACAGTGTTTTTCTCTCCCCCTTCACCAACCTCCCTTTTCATTTCCTTCAGCACAGGCCGCTTAATAGGACCCACTCGCTTGTTGGGGTTACCACCTCCTGATTGAACAGCAGGCTTATCAGTCTGACTGGTCAAATCTTCCCCTCCTGTGTTTCCACCCATTCCAGAGCCTCCCTTTCTGTTATGTCCACCACTGCTTCCAGGCCTTGGGCCCCACTGAGTTTCAGTCTTTTGCTCTCGACCACGAGAAATAGATTTGGAGTGGTGCTGCTGCACTGAATGCTGGGAGGACTGTGCATGAGGGTAGGTATTGCCCGTTTTGTCCTGTTTCCGTCCAGCAACACCCCTGGGTCCAGTGTCATGCTCATGCTGGCGTGGGGGATGATGATGATGATGATGATGATGATGATGAGGATGAGGATGTGACTGCTTTCCGCTGCCATCCTCTCGAGCTGAAGAGGAAGAGGAAGAAGAAGAGCAGGAGGAAGAAAGGCATGGCTGGGGAAGTGGAGGGGAGGTTTCGGTCTTCTTGGAATCTCCCCCTCTCTCTCGCTCTCTACCATTCTCCTGTTTGTGTGCATGGAGAGTGTAACGTGAGGGATGAGCATGGTGATGCTGCAAATGGGGGTTGTTCTCCAAGGGAGCGAGATCAGCACGACCATTGCGGTCAAAGTGGGGATGTGGAGCCCCCCAAATTTGACTCTGCTGGCCACCCTGTGGGGCTTCATCTTGATGGCCAAAGCCACGAAGTTCTCCAGCACTATTAACCCTCTGCTGTGGATGAGAAACCATCCTGGATCCATTATCTGGGAAGCTGGTATAATTACCACGCCCTCCCAAGAAAGGCTGGTGATGGCCAGCTTGAGTCCCCACAGGGGATATTGCCTGGTCAGTGGAGCCAGAAGGAGAGTTAGCGCCCACAACAGGTGGCTGAATGGAACCTGTTCCTCCGTCTCGATTGCGCACTGGAGGAGTGTCACTCCTGGCAAATATGAAAGACAAAAATAATAGCATTATGATTAAGTCTCACTTTATCTCCCATCTTCAACTTCATTAATAATTCAAGTTGGGGTGTGTAAATGACAACAACAATATAAAAGATGTAGTTAAGAATTAGGGTAGATGCAACAATGCTATTAAACCTATATTGTACAACTGAATATTTTACAAATAGTTGCTCACAAGTATCCAGATTTCAAGAGAGTACATCATGCACGGGGGGGCGCCACACACGACACAAGCCCAACTCTACAGAACAGTATCTTCCAGTGAACTACAAGTGATCTTGGTCATCTACATGAAAAAGAGCCCAGGTGATGAAACCATAACCAAGCCTTTACCTGACGCCTTTGCCCATGTCCTCCTCCTCCAGAGCTTGTTTCTGCCTTAAGGGGGAACTCAAAGCCCGACCCTCTCCGCTCCCTGGGAATACCTCTGGGCCCCAAGCCAGTTTAGGATCCATGGGTGGTGTGCCACGATGAGAATGAGGGGGACCTCCATGTTGCTGCCTATCAAATTGCTCCGAACCAGAGCCACCAGAATCGGAGCGCTCCCGACTCATCAGCCCTGGGGAGAAAAGGTGCAACATACAAAGTGAGCGTCATACAATTCCAACATCGTGTATAAAGTTGTCATAAAATTTTGTGAACAAACCAGTGGGATGCATGCTGGCTTGATAGTAATCCATGGGTGGGGGGCGACCTTGCATCATGCGAGGGTCCATGTAGGGCATCATCATCCACCGAGGGTCAAAGTTCATGGGCAGAGGTGGAGGACGTCCCATGGAGCTGGGTGGGTATAGAGCAGGCTGTTTAGGACCTTGCTGTGGTGTGGCACCGGGAGTCGGGCCTTGCTGAGGCGCTTGGGACTGGAGCTGGGCTTGTGTAACCTGGCTGTGTTGCTGCTGCTGCCATTGCTGCTGCTGTTTCAGCAGCTGTTCCTGTGTGCAATCAATGGCAATAAAATAACAGGTTTCAGTTCTTTGCAAACATCCAACCAGTATTATTATACGAATACAACAGTTCTGCAAAAAAAAAAAAAAAAAAAAAAAAAAAAAACACTTGAGAAATACAAGCTTGAAGATCTGTTGTACATTTCTGCAGGAGTGGTTGCTTAAGCCCTCAGCTCCATGTGGATTAGAGTTCACCATTCTCTCTCTCTCCTGATTACAAATGTAATCCAACATCTGTGGTGAGGTTCGAGATGTTAGTGGCACATCATTCAAAGTTTATTCCTATTTCTGGAGGAAATATTTACCAGCCCACAGCTACTGATTAAATTGCAGCTGCCTTTACATTATTACTACGCTAAAGATTCACCAATTCCAAGAACATTATTTTTGCAATAACCACTTGATGTAAACAGCAAGAAATAGCGTAAGAGCTTAGAGATATAGCAGAGAATTAGAGAACACATAGCATCTAAGAACAGACACTGACCTGCTGTTGCCTCTGGAAACGAGGTGGGAGGGACTTCTGATACTTGGAAAAGCCCTGGCCAGGCATTCCACCCCCTGGCCTTACTGCTCCTCCTGTAATTGCCTCTACCTTCACAGTCTCATCTCCACTTCTGCTGCTGCGAATGTGCGAGACGCTTGACACGGGCTCCTCCTTTACTTCCCCTGGTCCTGGGACATCATGGGCCTGCTGATGCTGGGGGGCAGGAGGCTGAGCAACCTGCTGCAACTCTGAAAAATAGAAAGAACAAAATGATTCAGAAGTTTTTCAGCCCGGAGTTAAGAGGATCAAAGTGACGTCATATGAGAGTTCACGAACGCAAGTAAAAACTAACCCGTGTTAGAGTCATAGCTGCTGTTGCTGCCAGCTCTTTGTCGGTCATTAGCATTCAGCACCAGTGTAGCGCCACCCAACTGAGCGGATGAGAGAGGCGGTTCCTCTGTGTCCACACAGGGTGATGGGGGCTGACTGGTGCTGGATGAAGAGACTGAAGCAGTTAAGGAAGGAGTGGGGCTGTTTGCAGGAACATCTGCAGCAGCACTGGGCTTCTGCTGTTGCTGCTGCTGCTGTTGCTGCTTCTCATCCAGCCTCTTCAACTTTTCAGCACATGCAGCACGGCGCTCTTCTTCCATCCTGCGCTCCTCTTCCTCACGGCGACGCCTGGCACGCTCCACCGCCGCAGATATCTCAGACGACGATTGCTTCCTCCGCTGACGCCATGTTTCATCTTCATCTTCACCCTGTGTCGGGTTAAGCAGGGCATTTGATGGAGGTGGTGTAGGTCCCTTCTGATGCTGGACCTGAGCACCAGATGGCTTCTGGGATGCTGACTGGTTTGAGGTGCGTTCCTGCTGACAGACAAAACGTTGGTGACTCAGAAAGCTGATCCATACATACAGTATTGTACTGCCTCCAACACCATGACCATGCTCATGCTCACGTTAGGGGCGGGCGATATAGACAATCAGAATATTTTCCAAACTTGGATGGTAAGAGTGATTCAAAATTGTCCAGTAGATATACAAAAATATCATGTCCGTAATATAAAAGTTTTGAAGTTACTTTTCATTTAAAGGGAAGGGTTCTCCTTCCATCGTCATTCATGCAACACCTGTTTTCTGCTTCAAATAAGCAACCATAATAATGCATCTTCACAGCAGTGGCAGCATTTGGAGTGGTCCCATACACATGAAGGTTTTTTTTTTTTTAAAAAGGCAAATCATTTACACAATATGAACAAATAAAAGGGGGAGGGGGAGGAAAAAAACCCACTTCATGTGCATGAGACATAGCCTATATAACTTCACTTAATTGTGAACAGAACTGCATCTGAAAATCTGTACCAGGGTCTCATTTATACCGCCCACCACTAGGCAGATTTTGTCCTTTTGTAACTTCGACCCCTTCCCCATGTACCTGTCGGTAGTAGGAGTAAGGTCCCTGCCCAAGAAGTGAACCTGGTGGGGGGGAGGGCTGCTCCCGAGGGCCACCGTATCCAGGCCTACGCCCCTGCATACAGGCAAAAGGACCTGGTAGTGAGTCATCCAGGAAGCACTTCATGTGCCCTTCAATGCTTGTTCCTGTCGTCATAGTGACTCGTAACATGCTGGTTGTTGCCAAAGCAATAGATTCTGGTGGTGTGTCAGTGCCTGATAAGGGGAGGTCACATGCAGGTCTTACCTGGTAGGGTCCAGCACTCGTCTGACCACCCCAGCTGCTTCCCCCCTCCTCGGCCCGGTTTGGCTTGCCGGAGGGTGCTGGGGTAACCTCATCAGTGGGGACAGGTGGTGTGTGCCTTGCGTTGCTTCCGCTCTCAGACGTCCGGGAACGTGAACTCGGAGCAGGTCCGTCTTGGGATTTCTGCTGCTCCCTTTGTTCCCTAAAACGACACACACGTATTAAAATTCTACATACATTTATTAATCTAAACGTCACCATTATGCAATTCAGTAGTTCTCAGAAACATACAGAATTCCATTCTTGCTTTCAGTCTCCTCTTCATCCCCCTCATCTTCACCTTCATCATCGCTGAACTTTAATTTGGCTGAGTAGTCAATCTCCTCTTGTGCACCTGATTTAACAACAAAAAATTAAGCTTATAAAAAAGCCCTTAAAAATAAATAAGAAAAATCAAATCAAAGAGCTTAAGAGCTTTTTGTGCACCCTCCTTACCAGCCCATCCTTCATCTCCATCATGGTCTAGCTCATCCAGCTCCTTGAGGTCATCCTGCTTTAGGATGGAAGGGCGTTTAACCACCTCACCACGGGGGCCACCAGGTGGCCTCCCCTCTGGCGCAGGCCCACCCTGCGAACGAGAGAATCTGAGGAGAAACAGAGAAGAAATTAATCAAAAATCAGGGGGCAGGGCTCCAAACAGAGATTACATTTTCTTGTGCACAGCTGTGTAGCAGGGTTTTAATGTGGAACGACTTTACTCCTCAACCAACTTCTAGTTATGCCAAACATTCCCATCATTTCTTCATTTAACCCCCCACACACACTTGGAAAGAATTTGCTTTAGTTAAAGTTTACAGACACAGTGTACTATCTGCCATGTTATTAAACATGTTCAAACTGTTTAAAATGCTTGAAATTAATAAATACTAAAATATTTACATTTTGTGCAGTAACGTGAAGCAAGTTAAAGTCACAAGCAGAAAGCATCCATATTACAGACACATTTAGAGGAAGGTTTAAGAAAGACCTGCTTAAAGTGTACCTCCGGTGGTCAGCAGTGTTGAAGATATATGTTTAATATAATTTGTGAAAGAAAAAATTCCGATGC
>JAOBRE010000015.1:16866742-16877862 GCA_027574745.1 Occidentarius platypogon
TTTAGTGTATTGGTGTGGTGGCGTCACAGCGCCACATACAGGCCTGGCATATGTACTACAGCGCTTTGGGTCGTTTCCAGTGAATGGAAACGACGCCGTGTTTACGGAGATTTTTTTCAAAATGACAGCATATTGGGTGAGGCCGCGTACTCGTGTGGACGGGGCCTTAATCTTTTTATGGAAACTATACGTACATACGATTTTCTCTTAAATATGACTGACCACAAGTTCCATTTTTTAACATAATTTAAGTGTGTTATTTATGGGCGGCACCGTGGTGTAGTGGTTAGCACTGTTGCCTCACAGCAAGAGGGTTCTGGGTTCGAGCCCGGTGGTTGATGAGGGCCTTTCTGTGTGGAGTTTGCATGTTCACTCTTTGTCTGTATGGGTTTCCTGCGGGTGCTTTGGTTTCCCCCACAGTCCAAAGACATGCAGGTTAGGCTAATCGGTGGCTCTAAATTGTCCATAGGTGTGAGTGTGAATGGTCGAGAGGAGAAAATGTCTATAATAATCCAGTAGAAGGCAACAGGAAACCACTACTGTAATGTTCCCGAGAGACTTTGATGGCTGAAACCATCAGAGCGGCCACGTCACTGTAGTGATATGCCAAAATGGATGGATGGATGTAAGCATGTTATTTAAAGTGTCTGATGTCACACTGAAGGGGTCACTGCTTCCTTTTATTGTCCAACATACTGTAGGTGACTTTGACTTTACTTTTGACTCAAGAATAAACATCCTTTCCATTTTTCATCTTTTTGATACATTAAAACAAAGAAAACTAGAAGGCCACTCGGTAGAGTGTATACCTCCGCCAAGCCATATGTTATCAACATCAAAATCAAATCACTTGAACTAAGGATAATATTAAAGCTGTACACCAAATTTCGTCCAAATCTGTTCACTACTTTTTGAGTTACATTGGGAACAGCAAACAAATAGAGGTAAAAACATAACTTCCTCCAACAAAGTTGGCATAAGTAAAAACCAGAACACAAAGTTATCATGATATCCACATCTAAAATGGCATTTCATTGAAAGTCTGAGGCTGTGTCCCAAACTGCATAGTACCATTCTATTCGATTTTTGTAGCTTGGCAGGTAATGATACTCATAGGTGCCATTATTTTGGCATAGTATTTAAAATAGTATGCAACACAGGCTTGTATTTTGGAATACAGTGGAAATTTGGGTATTAAACAATGGAAAGGTGAATGTATTGCAAAAGAGTAAAGTCAGTGTCAAATCCAAAGGAGTTCCAAAAAATTCAAAAAGACTTTAAAAAGGAGAATTGCTTGATCTATGCATGATATCTGCCCTGCCTTGACATCTGTGAATGAAGGGTTACCATCACAGGAGAATGATGATGTATGACAACCAAATAGATGTAAATGATTCAACTGAAGCATTTATGGATGGTGTGAATGAGAGACGAACAGGTGCTCCAGGTAGTTGGGAGTGTGTGTGATCCTGCTTAAATACGCTGCTTTATTTACACACTACACGAAGTTCCTGAGGAACTCTCTCACATGAAGGGTAAACGGGTAAATCTTTTTTTTTCTTCACTTAACCTGTATGAATTCTAGGACAAAGCATCAAGTGATATCAATGACCAATTGTAGGGCTATCAAAGGCCCATATGCTCCAAATCAACTGCAGGTGTAAAAGAGTTTTGTTACTGCACCAAATGCTGACAAAGCACTGCCAGTGATCCTTTGTCCCCCTGCGGCATATTGAGTTCAAGCGACAGCTTTCGCATAATGACAAAGCCAAAAGCACATTCAAGGGCGACGCTATGAAGTTAAGTGTCTTTTTTCGGATTCAAAGGGAGTGAAGCCCTGGCTGTCTGGAGTTCTCTCACGATGGGATCGAGAGGATTAGGCCGCTCTTGAATAGGACAGGCAGCTCTTTGAGTGTGTGGATGTGTGTTGATGTGTTTTTTTGTGCACTCTCCATCTCCGGCAACAGCTGCTCGAGTGCAGTGGGTCAAGAACGCCAGTTTTTGCGACCTGCAGCCTTGCCAATTCCCAGCACACAGTCAGGCTAATTGTTTACAGGTCTTTTCATAGCCCAGTGAATAAGCAGCCATTTTCTTCCCATCGCCCTCCACTACTTGGACTGGTCAAGCATAATAAAGTGGTCCTGGGAAGCCATAATTATTCTTGACAAAGTGCCCAAGTGATCATGCTCTTCCCACAAAGTATACACACAAACAAAAACAAATTGACAGCATTATTTCTAGCACCTTAATTTGAGTATAGGTTTGATGTAACATCAAAACCGCTGTATCAACAGTTTGGGATGAATCAAAAATGGTCTTCAAAATGTATGGAATAGGATTGTTTTGTGGTGAGTTTGAGCTCATCCTTTATGAAGAAGAAGGCTTTATTTTTGTCACATGTACACTCAAGCACAACAAAATACCTCCTCTGCATTTAACCCATCTGAAACAGTGGACAGCTATGCTACAACACCCGGGGAGCAGCTGGAAGTTACTAGGTGCCTTGCTCAAGGGCACTTCAGCCCTTGATACACAGAGAAAGTGCTGCTCATTCACTCAACTCCCCTCACATTGTTCCTGCCGGTCCAGGGAATCAAACCAGCAACCCTTTCGGCCCAAGGCTGCCTCTTTAACCTTCAGACCATGGCTGCCCTCTTTATTTCTTACTTGATATTAGTCATAGACTTACCAGCCACTGTACTCCTGCTCATTCATGCAATTATCCAATCGGATACTCAAGAGGCAGCAGTGCAATCACTGTTAGAAACAGGGATACAGTAGGAGTCCATTTCTGTCCCACAAGCTACTATCTACACTAATGTACCCCTAGGGCTCATTATTGGACCTCAAGATAACTATGTGTTATTTTTTAGGGCCAAAAAGGTACATATATGTTCCCAAGCAGTATATAAATGGTAGAAATAAGTACCTTAGAGGGTACTGATCCAGTGACAAGCCATTGTAGCCCTAAAGGTACAATAATGTACTTTATTTTCTGAGAGTGAAAGGTCAAGAGCTTCAGTTAACGCTCATATCAAACATCAGAGTGGGGAAAAATGTGATCTCAGTAAGTTTGTCTGTGGGATGGTTGTTGGTGCTAAATGAGCTTGTTTGGGTATTTCAGAAAATGCTGATCTGAGATTTTCATGCACAACATTTCTAGTGTTTATACAGAGTGGTGCAGAAAATTAAAGAAAAAAAATGACTGAGCGGCAGTTCTGCAAGTGAATATGTCTTATCGATGAGAGAGCTTAAAAGAGAATAGCTAGACTGATTCAAGCTGACAGAAAGGCTCAAATAACTACTCTACAACCATACTGAGCAGACAATCATCTCAGAATGCACAACATGTTCAACCTGGAGGTGGATGACCTGCACCAGCAGAAGATCACATCAGATTCCACTCCTGTCAGTGAAGAACTGGAATCCGAGATGACAGTGAGCACAGGATCATGGAAACTGAGTGGTCACCTGTTTCAAGTGCCTAGTTTGAGCGAGCCTGTTCTCATTTGTTTGCATTTGATTTGTTTGCCTCGTCGATTGGATAATTGTTCAAATCAGCAGGTGTGTGAGTGGAGTGTGTTTGGTTAATCTGTACCTTTTGGAGCCCTGCGATGATCTGACGACTTGTCCAGGGTGTACTCCACCTCTCGCCCATAGTCAGCTGGGATAGACTCCAGCTTGCCCACAACCCTACACAGGATAAGCGGTTATGGATAATAGATGGATGGATGTACCTTTTGGCCATGGCTGTAGGATAGCTATGCTGATTGAAACAATAATATATTCAAAAGAATACATTAAGTCAAACCTTTCGTATGATTTACAGCCAATGCCGTTGATAAAGCCATGCTGTTATATCATAAATTAATCAATACCTTCTGACCAGGGCTTTTTGGAAGATCCATTAATCTTCTTCTGAATGAGCAAGAATCAACTTTTAGAGAAAGTTGGTGTGCAAGTGTGGCTACAGGATTGCTTTGTGTATCCCACAACCTCTCAGAGCCATCTTAACTGTCTTTGTGTCTGCAAACCTCTTACAAATGGCCATAATCCAGTTTTCCTGAAAGACGCAATTTGGCCCTTCGTAGTAACAGCATTAGTGGAGATGAATAGGACAGCAATGGTGTGCTCAGTGTTCATTCAGTTGAAATTGCTTTGCAGACTCAATTGGCTAAACTTGGATTTTTGTTTTCTTTCTCTTACCCATTGCAACTCTGCTTCTTGGTGACTGGTAAGTGCAAATAGATGCATCATGACTGAAAGAAATTCAGCAAATGTTTCCTGTGAAGCCTGTGCGTGTTTTTTCTTTTTCTTTTTTTTTGGTGAAATTACAGCCGTAGGAGCTGAATGAGGCTGGAGGCTGGTTCAGTGGGGCATTCAGCATCACTACAGGAGAGCTCTCATACGAAGCTGTGATGATGAGACCATAGCGATTGTCTCTCAATGATGGATATATTTAACTGTGTGCAAGCAAATATACTCAAAAATCAACACCTCTCAATGGTGCTTTGAAAGTACTAGTGAGATTCATTGTATGTTGTGGCTCTGTGATTAAGCCTCCAGGATATTGACGGAAAGGTTTTGACATCAGATCCCAAGCCTGCCCGAGAGCCTTTTTGGATTTTCTGATCAAGGCCCTTAACCCAGAGCTGCACGGTTGTGTGCTTTCATTAAATTCTGCCTCACATAAAAATCACATGGGATAAAAGCATCTGTCAAATTAAAAACTGTAAACTGACCTTGACAGGGACAATCAAATTTGATTCAAATACACATCTATTCACATTCTCTCAAAGCACTCTTTACTACTTTTGCTTGCATTAACAGCATTTTGCACTAATGCATTTGGTAATATGCTGTAACATAGCATGCCTCTGAGTTTGATCCCAAATGAACAAGGGTTTTATTCATACCATAACAGAAGACAAAGAAACTGGTATCATAACGGTTTTATGAAATTTCAAATGAAGGAACATTTTCTTTATAGACAGTCAAAGCAGCATATGCTGGGTTTCTTTCTTTCTTTCTTTCTTTCTTTCTTTCTTTCTTTCTTTCTTTCTTTCTTTCTTTTTAAGTGTTACTAAAGGAGACCTGCAAGTAAAAATGTGACAAGCTAGTAAATGATCAGCTCATAGTAATCAGGGGGAAGCACCATATGTTTCATCCTTTATGGAAATACAGTACAGCCTTTCAGCTGAACTCTGCTAAACACAAACTAGCCTTGCACCCTTCTCACAGACAGCTGATCAAATGATGAATAAATATTATTCTATCCACATTCACTGCATATGAGCAATCGCGCGCTCTGATTGGCTACTCTACAACTAGGATATCAGCTCATATACCATGAGTAGAGAAAAGCAAAATGGCGGAGTGTGTTGCTGAACCAACTCAGGATGAAATAAAAACTCTACTTGAAAACAAAAACCACAAAAATTGTTAAGTATTTAAAAGAAACAGGAATAGCTAAAAGAATTTAGTCCCCCACATCGCCTGTTCCACACTCCAGCCCAGTCGGTGGCGGTAATGCACATTTAAGTTGGTTTGCCAACCGCCAAAAAAACCCTGCAGACGAATATTAAAACCCCTAAAAATACAAAATATTAAAAAATACAACAAAATATGGAATAAAAGTATTTGATGGTAAGTGCATATCTTTTTTTTTTCAATAATTATTATTAGAGCATTTTCCCCAAATTGCTCCTGTCATTTTGCCGGTTTGTTTACGTTCTAAGCGGAAATGATTTTGTTGGATGTTTTGTATAAACTTTTGATTGATCGAATTTGCAAAAAAAACTCCCTGTTTCTCAAAATCCAGTGAGTGTGAATAGAATTATTCCACTCAACCTTGTCATACGTAGATCACGTACGACTCGATTTCATGGAATAACTGTTAAATATAATCATAGTAAGGCAGCATTAGAGTCCAGAATCACAGACTGCAGAAATACAAGCATTACTAGTTGGATGAAAAAAATAAAAATGACCTTTTTCCTGGGTCTCTTTGCACATTTATACCAACACCACCAAAATACACTCAGCTGATTTTATAAATCTGGTGAAAAATGGCTGGTAATTTAGTTGGGTTTTTAAAACATTAATACTACAGTGCTTGATTCTGATTGGTCAGAAGTAGTCATTCAAATTCTAATAACAACTCGAATAGACTCTTGTATGGAGTATGATTCAAATACATATACAAAAGATGTGTGTATTTGTTAATATTGTGAACTTTCCTGTAAGGAGATGTTTATGGAAAGATTGTTTAGCGTTAGCACTTTGCAACAGTCAAAGGGAAAGTTTTTCAACCTGGGAGAGTCTTCAGGACAGAAGGTGTTGAGGTTTCTTATGAACTTCGAGAGAACAAAATAAGCTGTTTATTTGTGATTGTTTACAGCTGTTATGATGGAAGTGATACCATAAATTAACAGGTTTTGCGGACATATCACAATATTAAATGCAACTATTAATAGATAAAAATCATGGCATGTCATTCTTTAACAAATGTTGCCAGGCAAAACAAACCTCACCTGGCAGTACTTATTTTATACCTATATGTAGATAATGGTAAAATTTCTCGATCATCAGCTGTCAGGTTATAGCCCAATGAAAATCCATGACCTTGAGTTTGATATTTCAAACTCATTCAAGGTCAAAGATCACGGTGCCAAATGAAAGCCCATATGGCACTTCCTGCAAGTTGATAACGGTAAATATCTGTCTACCATCAACTGTTTTCAAGTTACAGCCCTCTATAAATCCATGACCTTGAGTTTGACCTTTCAAGGCCACTCAAAGTCAAAGATCATGGTGCCAAATGAAAGGCCATATGGGAGTTCCTATATGCTCATAATAGTAAATATCTGTCCATCAGCAACTGTTTTTGAGTTATAATGGAAAATATGTTATTTTAACCGAAAGGTTAACCTTTCCAGTGACCTTGACCGTCACTTTGACCCGATTATCCCCAAAATTGAATCAGGTAATCTACGAACCATTGTCCACCTACCCTGAAAATTTGAAGTCAATCAGTGCAACCGTCTAGATGCTAGATTGTTAAAAGTCACACACACAAACAAACAAACCAACCACACTGATTACAATACTTCGTCGCAGGCGAGGTAATTAATTATTACTAACCGCACATTATTCATGTTACCAAGAAACCACAAAGCACAAACTCCTCTGTCCTGAAAACTGAAGTGGAAAACTTACGAAGAGCCAACACTGGAGACTCCTTCTCCCTCGAAATCTTAAATAAACATCTCCTTAAAGAAAACTTTAACATCAAGATCAAGAGTAGGCCGAATACATCATTACTATAACATATGAGAACAAATACGTTGGTGCAAACAAACATGTGACTTGCATTAAAACTAATCATCTAGAACACCTCTCGGAGACACCTTCTGACCAATCAGATTGGAGGATGACCTTTTATCACTAAGACATCATTTCAAGAATTAATTCCACATGTTTTTAACCTTCCTGTAATCCTTCTATTCGAGTTACTCCCGACTACAACACACGCTATGTTTCTTGTAGACGGTATTTTTCCGTCCATATCCACTGCACCTCTCTGATTTTCTTGTTGAAGGAGCTTTAGCAGATAATCGGCTAATTCTGAGTTAATCTTTGGGTAGAGAACACCGATCAGGAGCAGCGGGTGTAAATATAGCTATATACACTCACCGGCCACTTTAATAGGAACTTGTTCTTGATTCTAAGATCCCTGTTCTTGATTGCAGGACCGGAACCCAATGTGTTCTTCTGCTGTTGCATGCTGAGATGCTTTTCTGCTCACCACGGCTGTCAAGAGTGATTACATAAGTTACAATATCCTTCCTGGCAGCTCGAACTGTTCAATCTGTCCATTTTCCTCTGAGCTCTCTTATCACCAAGGCGTTTGTTTCCACCCACAGAACTGTCACTCACTCACTCACTCACTCAATGTGTTTTTTGTTTTTCGCACCATTCTGTGTAAACTCTAGAGAGTGTTGTGTGTGAGAACCCCAGGAGATCAGCAGTTTCTTAAATACTCAAACCAGCAGTCCATCTGGCTCAAACCAACACCCATGCCACAGTGAAAGAAAGTCACACTTCACTGTGAGGTCACAGTTTTTCCCGTTCTGATGTTTGAATATCGTACACATTCACTGAAGCTCTTGATTTGTATCTTGATTTGTGTTTGTATTTTGAGGAATTGGTGTGTAGATGTGTGCGGTTACCTTTTCTTTTACTTTTTCTTTTTTTTTTACCCAAAATGCATTTGGAGTAGAAGAGAAATTTAAAAGTTGATACTTTCAAAGTAGACGTTAGACAAAAGGACAAATGACAGAACCATAAGTTTAGCGTACCATATGTTTGTTTGAAAGAGTGACGGCTTTTTTCACTGTACCGTTGCTGGTATTCAGAAGAAGCATGTCATCACTTAAAACAACACTTTTAACAAAATCAGTGTGGTGTATTTTGAATCGTTTGTCTCACATCGTTGTTATTATGTCATTGATGAGACGTCGTGATAGGGTGCATATACGCTCCACTGTAATTGTCTGTAAGCTTTTGATCGAGATCAGATTTTCGCCTCGTCGCTGACTCCAGAGACTTCTAAAGGAAGGGATGTATTGTGTTGTGTTTCCACCTTTTCTCAGAGGCAGACTGTCTCTGAGAAAAGGTCATGACAGAACACGTAATTATAAGCTGATCTCACCTTAATGAGCTGCAATCTGAGAGTACGGTGAAGGTTGAGGAAGAATCAGTTTCATCAGTTGTCTAATGACCTCTGTATGACCCCTTTGGGGTTCATCAAGTCCTGAGACATCTCTCTCTCTCTCTTTGCGTTTTTCTTTCTCTTACCCCAACCTGCTCTCTACTTCTCCTTCCAATCTGGTGGGCATCTGCAGGGGGATTAACCGTGTCATTAAATACAGACCACTCACCCGGTTCCTCCGTGGCTAGCTTCAGCGCCCCAACTTTCCCTGCCATTCTTGGTTCCCTCGGGGGCAGAGTGGGTAGCACCAGGCTGAGCGAGGGCAGGATGGAGGGCTGGAAGCATCCCGTTTTAGATCTCCCCCAAGGGGGATGCGGCCCGTCTCAGACCCACAGGGCAGATCAGCGACGGAGGATCTCTTGAGAACCGGACCCCCTCCCCTGCTTCTTTTGTCTTTTAGAGGCGGGAGAAACAGTGGAGAAGCTGAGGTGAGAAACAGAGTGGGAGGGAAAGAGTGCGAGAAAGGAGGGAAAGACTGAAACAGGTGTGTAAGGAGAAATCACAGGTTAGAGTTAACATCCAGATACTAGGTAGGAGTATCCAGGTTGAGGAAGAGGCTGAACACTTTGTAATGTGTATTTATTGTCAGATAAAATACTCGAGATGCATAGAGGTGCAAGAAGAGAAGAGTTTTTTTCTTTTTTCAAAAATGCGTGCCAGAATGAAAAGTTTTAATCAGAAATTATTATCCAACACAAGGTACTTGAATGATTGTTTATTGATGATTTTTTTTTTCCTTGTTGTTGTTCTAAGCATCTAACATTCTGTATTAATCACGTGTTAATCAGTCAAATTATTCAGTCAAAGCCAGATTTAACACATAACACCAATATTTCTTCAAATATATCATCTATGATTGATTCATATTATTTATGAGAATAGTTTCCTGGTTAGCTTCCTTTTGCCTCATGCTATTTATTCATTATTAGCCCCAGAATCCAGAACTGCATTTAAAAAAAAAAAAAAAAAAGAAGATGAGTAATATCACCATCACAACATATGTATTTTAAGAACACTGTTTAGGCACCCAGGTGAAATTCCATCCCCCTTGTGAGTCTCTGCGTGTGAAAGCCTGTCCTTGTGGGAAAGTGTGGGTCTTGACGCTGTTCTGCAGACTGAGTGACATGCTGAACGCTAAGTCCGTTCTGCTGCGCGTTGTGTGCGGTGTCGACAAAAGCGCACCGTCGTCCCCTGATGGACTGGAGAACCCGTGGCTGTAGTGGTTCCGCTCCGAGCTTGGGACGTGTGAGTGCTGAGGAGTGGACGCTGCCTTGGGAGGGGTGAAGTGTACGGTAGGAGCTTCAATACCTTGAAGCGAGCCCGTAGATGTGACGGTGTACATCCGTGATGTACCAAGAGTTAAATAATCTACGTTCTCGTCCATGCTGTGACTGAAGCCACATGACGACTCTATGGTGCAGTGACTGTCCGAATAAGGGCTATACATGATGCTGTCCTGGAGCGCAGGGCTGAAGTGGTTGGTGCTTGGCGCTGGAGATCTGAAGGATGGCGTATGCTCTGTCGTCGGGCTGCTGAAACTGCTGTCAGTGTTGATGGTGTCCTCGTCCTGAAGTCCCAGTGTTTCCAGAACCCAGGAGTCCAGCGGAGGCGTCGCAGCCACCTCGTCGGCGGAGCAGAACTCCAGAGAGAGGTTACGGCACGTCCGCTTTCCCTCGCCGCCCTGCAGCAGCCGACTCACGCTGAGGAAGTCTCTCTCATCGTTTACGCCTCTTTTCCTGTTCCGCACGTCCACGCTTCTCTGAACAGAGAAAAGCCTCTACATGAAATAAAGAACGAACAAATTAAGGACCAGTTACCAGGTTCTAAATACACTGTGCAAATTTACTAAACATACCTTTGACTTGTCCTCGAGGGATTTCACATATGATGAGTTTAGAAACTCTTTGAGCTTATTATTCTCTTCCTGGAGCCTTGCCAGTTCTTCTTCTTTCTGTATCAATGTGTCCTGAAGCTGAGAAAAAAAACTAGCGTTAGGATTCTCAGTGATATCTGCTCTGGGTCGCTGTTTTGTTCCAGTGTGTTGGAGCAGACCTGCTTGTTCCGCTGGAGGTGGGGGGACAGTGGGTCGGACCAGACGGATTCATGCAGAGCACCGTGTGCTGGAACCAGCTGTGGGACTGAAAGATGTATAAATAAATAATTAAATTAATGGACAATTAAATAATTGACATTTTTAAAATGCTTCCAAAACCATTTGCATACCCTTAAAGGAAAACTCCGGAGTGAAATGTTTTTTAGGTCTATTTTCACATTATTGGGAGTGCATACGTTGGGTTGCTATCACAATCACGTCAATCGGATGTGTTTTGAGAAAATTAGTTTTTTG
>JAOBRE010000015.1:18555187-18569026 GCA_027574745.1 Occidentarius platypogon
GTGTTTACTCAGATCCGCAATGTATTTCGTATGAAAAATGTGAGTTTTTCAACACGAGAAGATAAACTTCATATCTTTTTAAACCAATGCTTTTATTTATTTATTTATTTAAATTATATAGACACATTCACAAATGAAAAGTACCCAAATTTATCAAAACAGTTCATCGATTTCTTCACAAGCGACATGTTGAGATTTGTCACGGTTTTGGTTCTCCATGTCCCGGATGTGGCTTGTATGAAGAATTTGAGTGGTGTATTTTGCAATGAAACACGCGTCCAAATTTCCAATAAACTATTCTATATCATGTATCACAGAAATGTCTTCAAAAATCGTGATCGATATGGTCATATCACCCGCCCCCAGCTGTTGTAACGTGAACAAAAACAGGAACGGACTTGCTTCATGGATGTTCCTCAACATTAAATGTAACTACAGTATAAATGGAAAAGCGTGATATCAAGGAAAAGAATGCTAGTGTCGGAAAATCAGAGGAATAAATTGGTTTGGGACTTGTATTGCTGTTTATAAGAATCAACATTGGGGTGTGGTTTAAAAAAAAAAAAAAAGTGTCGCACCACCTTGGCATTGATTTGTTTTCCTTTCACACCACATCTCAGTGTTTTATTCTTTAAATATACAACAATACAAAAGCAAATTAATAAAAAAAAATTGATCAGATTTCAATTTGGATTCTAGTTTTTCATCAAGTTTTTTATTTATTTTTATTTTTTTTTATTTTGCTGCATGATTTTCGTTTTTCATCATTGCATAATTTTATTTTTTCCTGCTGCATTGTTGTTCAGAAACGTAAAATAATAACAGATATTGTGTGGTGAGCAGTGTAGATATACAGTACTTCAGCACTACACTGGAGCACTTGCATCCTGTAAGCCGTGTGTGAGAGAAAGAGAGAGAAAAAGCGCGATTAGTCATCAGTTTTATTTTACTTTAACCGAGATAAATGGTGTCGGATCAACGTCCCAGTCTTTGCCGTGTTCACTTCATTATGCCCTCGTTTCACCTCCCATCTCAGTGTTTGTATTCTCTCACTGTCTCGTTTCTGCATGTTGCTGATTCCAGGGAGATGAGTTCAGAGGTGGAGAAACTGTTCAGCTCTTCTTGGCCTCCATTCTCTTCTCTCCTCTCAGTTTTCCACTTCTCTACAGGTATAATCCCTCGTTCTCGACTCTTCTTACTAATTGACGTAAAGTAGGATCCCCAGGCAGGCCTCCCGGTGTGTGCGCGCACTCGTGCGTGTTGATGCTTGTTTTTGCAGTGCCCAGTAAATTGGGCTTCCCGTGTAGTGTGGTTAGTGTTGCGCTATATAAAATTTTTCAACCACTAATATTTAAATAAATAAATGTTTGAAAGGCAAAAACATTTCTGCTTACATAAAATCATATTTATTTTATTGTGTTAGTCTTTGACACAATCACTTAGACTTCAAATACAAGAAATATCATAAAATGTATCAATATAATAAAATCAGTCCTCGGAAATAAAATAAGTCTTTCCAGTTAAAAAATATATATACACTTTCCAAATCCAGGATTCCAAATTCACCATTTTCTGCTGGTCAAATTGAGGATCGGATCAGTGCCATCTCAAGTTTTAAGTTTAAAAAAAAAAAAAGAAAAAAAGACAGTGGTCATACACAATCAATTCAGTGTTGTAAAAAAAATTGTTTATTGGAAATAATAATTTTAATGAGGATTAAGTGAAAAGTCATCTGACTGTTTTAAGGAATTAAAAAAAAAGAGACGAATCTGGATGTGTTTTTATATACTTTGTATGAAAGGATGAGGTTTCTTCCTGATGCTTTAGATTATTTTGATGAAAAGAAAAAATGTAATCAAGCTGCATGTGCTTGTCGGTACAAAGACTGAAGTGTACACAGTCTGGATTTTCTGCAATAAACATTTACTATGAAGGGTTTTCTTTTCTTATATTTTAATGCCGGCTGTAAGGTTAAACTGACGTGGAATCCTGTCAGCAAGATTGTGGGGTTTTTTTTGTCTTTTAATTTTTTGATCTGAGTGATTTGTTGTGAGCTTTTCCTGGGATGAATCCGGCAGGTTGGCGATGTTGGTTGAGTCGAGGTTTATTGGAATGCACCATTAGGCGCTCGTGCATTGGGGGGGGAGGAGGATATATCATGATGTCCCTGTTCAGCGGTCGGTGATGTGAGGAGAATAGGCGACAAACAACTGCCGCTGGCACTAAATTCATCATCCACTGTTTTATAATAGCTTTCTCAAGGATGAGTGTACAATATAGTATGAAATATGGCTGTAAGTCAGTCTGTTTAAATCGAAATGAGGTGTGTGTGTGTGTCTCTTGCACACAAACACGCACAGATGGAATATGCGAAATATTATATTGCTTTAAATGGATGAATACAGTGAATAAGAACAGAATAAATCTGTGAACTTCCTGCTCCGTCTTCAGGTGTGTGTGTATCTCATGATGCGTGTGTGCATGTGAATCCACAGCAGCTTGCGTGTCCCCTCTCTCGGCTCTCGTTTGACAGACAGCTGCAGTGACGCGAGGCGAGCGAAGCTGTGCGGCTGTCCGTCAAACACACGTTGACCGAAAACAGTTCCTGACCCTGCACGCTGCTACACACACCCTCCTAATGTGTGTTTGTGCACCAATGCAAGCAGAGTAACATACTGGATCTTTACACGTTTCCCACGACATGATTGTGGCTCTATATAAATCATTATTTAAAAGATTTGGTATAGGAAAGTATTTGAATATTGAAGAATATTACACATGACAGGATGCAAAAAAACCTCTTAAAATCTGTGTTATATATTTTGCTTGATTTTTAGATCCTAGGTGTGCAAATATTCCAAATGTCTTCATATTCACTATGTATGCTTACTACACAGGCTGTCACCTCATGATGCTGTAGAACCTACATAGTGCACTAGATGCCAAATAGAATGTCACTTAAGAGTGACTTGGGTGAGTGTGGTTTTTGAGCTATATTAGCATATGTTTAATGTCACGTTTACATTTAAACAGTAGCTAAAATAACATGAACCAGAGATTATGATGCCAGTGGTAGTAGTATGTTTATTCTGTCTAATAAACCATGTCGCGTGCTATGTGAGTGGAGAATTTTGACAGGATGGCGGTGTTTTCGTGTGTGTAGGCGGGTGATGTTACTTTCAGCCCCTCCTTTAAAAGCCGTCTTGGAGACGGATCTAATAGTCTTGGATTGACGGCTTTAACACCCTTGCTCTCTGAGCGCCCTCCTCCTTCACCAATCTCCAGTAATTACATTTGCTAGTCCCGTGAGAAAAACATTTTCCTCGGTATGTTTTATCTCTTGCTAAATGTACATTTCACCAGCTTTTCCTCATTTGTTACTTGGATTCACTTCAGCACACTAGGGTCTTATCGGAAATTGCTTTGAGCATCGAACACCAGGCGTTTTAGTTACAAACGCCTAATTGAGGGAATATTTATATTTGCCACAGCATATCCGGCATGGCTGCCAAACTCCTCTTGCTTTCTTTCATGCTACACTAAACTAAACACTACATGCTAGGTGATCCCTGGCTGTGTGTGTGTGTGTGTGTGTGTGTGTTTTTTTCTGGGAAAGTATACATTTATGGTGGAGAAAAATCCAGGAATTTATTTGCTCTGCATCAGTTCCTTTAAAAAAAAAAAAACTTTGACATCTGAATGTTTTCTTTCTGTTATTCCATATTAAGTTTTTTTTTTTTTTTTTTTTTTTAATAAATGTTCTTTATAAATAATCTTGTCTGGTCAGTTCTTTCCTGCTCTCTCACTCACAATTCAGCTCGAGATCATGAGTGCTTATGTGATTCTTTCGCCAGCTGTTCCAAAGAATCCAGATTTTCAATGGGATCCGAGTGTTCCATCACGCTCGTCAGACACGTCACACACAGATTTGGCCCTGTGATTTCTGCAGTTATCGTCCTGGAACGTGGGAGTGTTGGTGTTTGTTCTGCACAAAATGCAGCCTCAGAATCTGGCCAACAAACTGACCCTCTGCTTTTATGTTAAAGTTGCATTCATCTAAATGTTCACCCTGTTCACAGGATGAGGTGCTGGTGGTGGTGGTGGATGTGACTAAATGTTTTGTAACAGAGCCGGAAAGAAGTGTTTTTTTTTGTATGGCTTTTGGAAACAGCTCTGTCTAAGTCGGGATCAGTTTTAGCCGGTGCTGCTGATTTGGTAAGGAATAAAGAACGGAGATCTTCCCCAGATCTTTGTGGACAAGATCAGATCAATTAAATGATTTTATACAGTGGCATCACACTCGCTCACATATACTCTTGACTCTTTAGTGTTGAATTAAAGGTAATGTAAATATCATGGTAAAGAATTGCTGTTTGCCTTCACAGTAAAATATGGAGGAGTGTTATTTGACAATAATGATGCTACGCTTTCACAGCAAATCGTCTCCTTCATGACAGTGTTGTGAGTCAGTGTACGTATGCGGTCCACGCCTGTCCGTTCACACCTCAAGAGTCCACGCGCACACACGCCCAACAGCCATATGGACTCTGGTTATACTGTAACGATCTGGCATTCTTAATATTCCCAAATTATTTACAGTGCTGAATTATGGTCATTCATTATTCTTTATTTACACCTGGTTGTAGTGAATGGAAGGCATTTTGTTCCCCTGCATGCACATGCTGAGCGATGAGGATGTCTTTGGAAGAATTCTACAAATGCATCCTCCTCGGTTCAGTTCTCATGCTGTGTTCTGCGGCGGTAAATCTGATCTGTTACTTCTCCACCATGGAGCAATACTCGGAGCTCGCAGGTCGTCCTCCTCCTCATCCAGGCGTGCTCAGGTTTGCCCAGAGTGCAGTGGCTAAATCCATATTAATGAAGAGGAGAGGAAAGTGGGCTTGGGGCGGAGGCGGGAGTGGGTGAGGAAGGGGGTGAAGTATAGATTCTGCTCGTGGAGGGAAAAAAAAAAGTACAGAAGACAATTTGGCGCAGCATTTTGTTTTGCTCAGCCTGGCCACTGTGCCAGGAGATGATTTGAGTGTTGGTTATTTTTCACAAGAGTATGTGATTGCACAAAAAAGTAGATGCTAAACAGAGGCAGATGGTGGCAGATGGGGGAGGTTGGAAGAAGGTGGCTGGGAAACCTGGAAATCTATACTGCCGTACTGGTGTAAAAATAACAGAGCACAGCCTGAGCCAGTGAGCCAAGTTCCAGAGATGCAAAGTAGAGGGGGATTAAAGAGAGAAGGAAAGAGAGAGAGAGAGAGAGAGATATTGGAGGATGGGTGGAAGATGATTTCTTTTCTTGTTTGTGATATGAGTGTGGAAATGAAGTAGTTTTAAGTAAAACCAGGTAAACCACTCTGGCTATTGCCAAAGTGTGTGTGTAAATGAAAATAAGTCACGTTTAGCTTAACATGTAATATGATATTTCTCAAGGTATACTTCATAGTTGGAGTCGGTGCCAGTCTACTGCATGATAATTATATTAATTATTTCCATTTTTCCGTCTGTATGGAACACATGGATGATTGAGTGGTTTGACAATTAAAATAAGGACCAGTTTAAGGTGTACGTATGATTAGAGCCTGAAGCATAATTATATTCATGTACCGTACATACGGTATACAGGTAGAACCTTGGGCCTTTTCCTAAACCCCCCCTGTGTGCGTGTAAACATGTGCGTGTGTGTGTTAGTGTGTGAGAGAGATCATCCACATTCCCCAGCCAAGATGGGCTAAGCTGATGGAGGCTGCTTG
Source organism: Occidentarius platypogon (assembly GCA_027574745.1). NCBI lineage: Eukaryota > Metazoa > Chordata > Actinopteri > Siluriformes > Ariidae > Occidentarius > Occidentarius platypogon. The sequence continues at coordinate 18,560,950 of JAOBRE010000015.1, forward strand.
TTCCACTGCCCTGCTGGTGGAGCGGCAGGTTCTCTGTGCCACTCGCTCCTCTGCCAGCCTTGCCCATGGGCGAGTGGTGGGAGCAGCAGCAGTGCCACATGGCAGTGGGAGCAGGGGCCTGTTCTGGAACAGGGGGACCCCAACCGGCCCTGTGTGTGTTAATCGCATCCCTGCCTGCAGCCGAGCTGCTCACACCAGCTCGCAGGACAAACAGCCTGCGCGCTCGCTCGCGCGCTCTCTCTCTCTCTCTCTCTCACCACACAATCACATACGGAATAGCCTTCGTATTCTTTACATGATTCTCAAAGTGAGGTGAAGTGTAGTCTGAGTGTCTGTAGTTGTTCATGATCTTACAGTAATGGAAATCATAACCCGCACTTCGAAGAGTTATGAGTTCCTGTAGATAAGTCAGTTTGCCTGGTCACCTGAATTGAACAGGTTTAATCCAAACTTCAGTAACACGAAAACAAGAAGGTTTCATACAAATCTCATGTTCTGTTGGTAATAATCCAGGAACGAGGTGCTCTGTGACACCAATTTATAGCCCCAATACTACTGTTCGCATTTAAATAGTAAGCCTAATATGTGAATTGTTGAATTTTGTGGATAAAATAATTTTTAGATTCAGTATATTTTTTTTTTTTTTTTTTTTTTTTTTTAATTATTAAAAGTTTGCGAACCCCTGCTTTAGTCCTTTCAGACATGCACAGAGACAAATGCACTTTGTCTCTAAGGGTAGTAATGGCTGGCCTGTCCTTTTATAAAATATGCCAGAGCTGTGAGGTGACTATTCAAAATCTCACACATTAGGTTTATGTAAGTCGTGATTTGTGGGTTCAGATTACTCCAGTGTTCTAGATGTTACACTGTACATGTGTGCTGTTAGCACCTTGTCTGTGATAACTCATTTGGCTTTTTAGTAGCAGGTCTTATAACAGGTGAACTGTCTGTTTGGCAGTAATACGGAGTAAGGAACCGATGGCATCAGTAATGATCACGAGTTTGGTACAACCTGTGCCATTATGGCAATTTCTATTTTTATCGTTTTGCAAGTTCCGTGTTTGACATGCGCTAAACCGAACAGCATTTCTGAAAGCATCAGTGTAGAAACCAGATGGAGGCTACTTGTGTAAAGTGCTGGGTTTATTTATATTAATACAGTAATAGTATTTTGTTCAATGTAACTATTAAAATGTATAATTTTTGTCATTATCTGGTAGTTTAGAATTGCTTTGTTTCCACCGGATCATTTTGTGCCTTCCTATGACTAAAACGGTGTCATTTCGCATTTTTTTTGCAAAAACCTTGTCTGATTTTGATACAGGTTTTTTGAATATTAAAGCGCACTTTTGTTACAAAGCTGTTCCTCTGCACGTGAGCTCATCATCCTCGCTTAATCAGGCAGCCAGCACTGGGCCTCAGTGCGAACTCGCACAGCTCTACCTTCTCTTAAAGATCAGAGAGGAGACATCGTTATCACTCGACTCCCAGCATATGCTTAACTGGCTTGCGGCCAGCCAGCCTTGTCATTAGTCAGACATATTAATCAAGAAGCTCCCTCTGAAGAGCTGCCTCTCACTCGTACTCCTTCAGCTACTGCGGCTCGCCCCCCAGCAAGGTGTGTGTCAGGTGTGTTGGTGAGGAAGCGACTACTGCAGAGCCCGTCACAAAGCTTTGATTGCATGATGGTGTAGAAGTTTAAGCCTCTGTGTCCAGGTTCCAAGCAGTAGTTTGGTTCAGGTGGAGTGGCCTCTGATCCATGCAGCTCACACAGTGGAGCCTCGAGCAGCATGCATTTATTTTACAGTAGGAAGTGAGCTAGTTCACATCAACACTGTTTAGCGTGATTCTCTGAAGTCTTGCCACCCTCCAGTCATTACGAGTAATTATTGAGCTGTGTGCGCTTTGAATGGTTTGTGTTCCGACAGCCAAATGATGGTCCTTGCTGAAATTAAAAACTTGATTGTTTTTTCAACAATGGAACGGCCTTTTTGGTGCCACTTTATGAATTACACATGAACTATACACACAGCTATAATATAACGACTGAGGAAGTGTACACCATTACAGGTGGAGTACAGCTTATAAGTACTCATTTATTATTCAGGAAACTCTCTTGTCTTGAGCGTAGGTGTGAATGTGAGTGTCTTGTCTTTTATGAATGTGAGTGCCTTGTCTTTTATGTCTGCTGCTGGAAGACTAATTTATGCTTGGGATGGATGGATGTGTCACAAGTATATCTTGACAGTTTATGGGGAAAGTCCACTATAAATCACCTAGGTGGAGAAAAACAACTGGTAATTCAACAGTGCCTTCATCGTGACTATGCAGGAAAAGTGTAACTTCTATATAAAGTTATTACATAGACATGAGTGCTTTACTGGGAACTACGTCCTTCATATTTTACATTTTTCATCCGGGACACAGAGAACCAAAACGAGGACATAAATCTCTGTCACACGTGAGGAAATTGATGAATTGTTTTGATAAATTTGGGGACTTTTTGTTTGTGATGGTGTCGATATAATAAAAATAAAATCACACTTTGGCTTGAAGACATGAAGTTTATCTTCTCATGTTGTAAAACTCGCATTTTTCATATGAAATACATCGCAGATCTGAGTGCGATTCAGCTCGTGAGATATTGAGCAAATTGAAGACGAGTTCAGTATCATGCAAGCTGAATGGAGTCTATCTGATATATCATGAGAAAAGTTATTATTATTATTATTATTATTATTATTATTATTATTATTATACATATAAATTCCTTTTGGATGTCCACCACATCTTTCTCTTTGAAAATTCTCTCAATCTTCCGTAATTAACAAAGCAAACCCAGTGGCCATGTTTGTTTAAAAAATTGTCCCAGTCGCTTGCTAGCACGGAAGTTTTATGTCTCCGACGTGTGACATCATGTTGTCTTGACAGCCATGCAATATCGTAAGCCATATTCACCGCTCGTTCTCCATTGGGTAGAGTGACGTAATACACATAGGATAAGCGATATGCTAACAATATTGCATGCTATCAAACCAAGTGAATGAAACCCACGAGAATGGAATAGAACACGTTTTTATTTCATGGAAAAAGTGTCCTGTATGGATAATAATTCCTGATATTTCACTCCGATGACGTCCCAGTGTTTTCCCGCTGACTGGATGCACGTTGTCAAAATGGTGAACTGGTTCAAAATTAAATTTCTTTTGATGAACTTGCGTATTTGCATGTATTTTGTAGCTGTGTCCATATAAAGTTTGACAGGAAGTTAGTATGAAGCTGAGCACATGGAATAGAACTTAGATACGTTTGAAATGACGGTGCTTTGTACAAATCGTAAAGTGTGTTTTTTGGCTGGACATTTTGTCTCCTGTAATTTCTTATCTGAACTTATCTGGAAAGGCCACGCCCACATAGCGACTGCTACATTGGTTGAAACAGATGAGTAATATTTTCTCTCCTTTAATGTTTATGCCCCCGCTCCGAAAGGCGGGGTGTATACTGTTTTACCTCTCTCCGTCCGTATCTCCGTCCGTCCGAAACACCCTTTATCTCAGCAACCACAAATCATAGCCACTTGGTACTTGGCACCAAACTTCAGCTTGGGATTCTATACCGTGTATACCGTTTTCAGGTCTGTTGCACATCGACTTCCTGTTTACTGACTGAATGTATTTACGAAACATATAGCATGGATTTATAAAATTTTTGTAATACTTTTCTCAGCAACTACAAATCATAACTGCTTGATATTTGGTACCAAGTTTCAGCTTGGGGTTCTATACCGTGTATACCGTTTTCAGGTCTGTTGCACATCGACTTCCTGTTTACTGACTGAATGTATTTATGAAACATATAGCGTGGATTTTGATGCTATTTCAAAATGACAGTTTACCAGGATGCTATTTGAAATCCCTGAGGAGGACACTGCTCTTTATTTACTTGTTTCAGGGTTAATTATTTGTTGAAGTCGACATTCATAATAATAAGTGTCCTATTCCTTCGATTGCTTGCGTTCTGATATAAGCGAGAGCGGAGGGTATACGTAAGTGAGCAGGAGCTCACAGTTGATCTTGTTTAATTCATCAACCCTGTGTGATCAATCGTAATTGAGAATTCAACAGCGCTGTGGTATAAACTAGAGAGCATTTCCCAGCATAAACAAGGGTATATAATCCTCGCACAATAACCTCACACTTCTTAGAACTTCTAATGTATTGGGAAAGGGAATGTATTATATGTCTCTTAAATGTGCACTTATTCAATAGCCACACAAACTCAGCATTAAACCTACTCACCTGTAACACAGAAATCAGGTAATAAAACACAGGTCATGTTACACAAACACTCACACAAAGAGCAAGCTACGTCTGATTTCTGTGGCAGCGCCTTTTATTCTGCTCGGTGGTGATGGACACGTGCCAGTGTTTGGTTATATGATATATGACAATGTGCATCATGCAGAGTATTATTATTGTGGATCCTGTTTAACCCCTTAAACACTAGGGCACTTCAGTGGATTCAGACTTACCTTTACTTAAGGAGTGAAACCTATTGGCTTTAATTTATAATAGTAACTGAATAATGCACCTTAGGATGAATGGCTGAACTCATAAACTGAGATTTAAAATGGCAGGTTGTGTTTTCAGCTGTTGTGTGAGTTTATGTTGTCGCAGGAAAAATGATTATTTGGGTGCGAGTAGAGATTGCTGGTCTGAGAATGTGACATGATGATTCTGTACCATTAGGATTCAAATGGTATGGGAAAGTTGTTGTTGTTGTTGTTGTTAGATATTCCCTGATTGTGTCCCTAATTTAGTCTTGCCCAATTCTCCACTACCAGTTAGGTCTCCCCGATTATATGCTATGTTCCATTTCCCTCAGAAGTTGAAACTGGGAATGATTTCACACACAAGTTGACCGTGTTCCAGCACAAGAAGTCAGAAAATTAAGATGGAGGCCATTATGAGCCATTGTTAGCAATATGAGTTCTAGCCAGGTTAGACATTGTTGGCCATTGTTAGCAATACCAGTTCTAGCTAGGTTAGAAATTGTTAGTAATACCAGTTCTAGCCAGGTTAGCCATTATTAACAATGCTGGTTGATAACAATGCATTACGCTGTATTTTGTGCATACAGACACCGTTGCAACATGTCCACAGATAGACGTTGGACAATACTGTGAGTACGGCTGATTTAATGAGACACAAATAAGACTGAAGTGCTAATAAACAGTATATTACTACAATCTTTTACTGTTAGTAAGTGGAACAACCATCTTGGATGTCTGAGTCCAAGATGGCAGTGTCAGAAATCTGACCTCAGTGGGCATTTCAGTTGAAATTTCTGGCTGGGAATTTGGAAATACCGACTTCCCAGTTCGAATGGAAAGCACTAATCCATCAGCTACGACGCACGTGAAGCTAACCATGTTTTTTTTTTTTCAAACATTGCTTATACTGCATCACAGGGAGTTGTAACACACTTGGAGTAAAGTGCTGTCCTCCCTGTTCCTCATGTATGAGCTCGCAGAGGTCCATGACTGGCTAGTGTTGCTATGATTGACAGGAGAGAGAGAGAAAGCACTGACAGTCTTGCTCTCTCGGACTCATGACTATGGATGACTGTAGCACCTCAAACTCGTGATCTCCATAAAATAGGGACAACGTTTTTCTGTTGCGCTACTTGGGAATCCATTGTTAGAAATGTTGCTGTTATTAAGCATGTTATTAAGCATAAACAATTCATGATTTGATTTGACTCATGATATTTTAAAAAAAAAAAAATTTAAATGAAGAAAATTTTATTACCAAAAATCCAGCATTTATTCTTTATCAACTTAAATATTTTTTAATTTAAATAAAAAACATTTTGTTTAATTTTCCTAATAACCAGCAATAATTATTTCCTCACATTTGTAAAGACTGGAGTAAATTACAATAGCCTATTAACTAAAATATTAAAAATAAAAACTTTTATAATAAATTGGCCTTTTCTGAATAAAATTTACGCACATTTGTACTTCCTCCATTTTCTTCTCTTTTCTTTATCTTTCAGCAGGCTGTAAAACGAGAGATCTGATTTCTTACTAAATCTCTCTGTACAGCCAATCACACAGCAGCTCTTTCCTATTTTCGATCTGTTTTTGTGTGTTTTCGTAGCATTAGAGCTGTGTTACTTCCGCCTAGGGTGAAGTGACATGCATTTCTGCTACTGTATGTTTTATATAAAGATTTTCATTCGCTCGAGCCTAGCTCACTTTGAAGACTCTTTCTGTTTCTGTGACTCTGTTTTGTGTATGAACCCGGATTGAAGGTGCGAACAGAAAATAGTCATTTTCTTTGATCGCAGGTCTATCTTTAGAGGGTCGTTGTACTTTGTGATGACTCTGAAGAGTGTCCCGTATGTGAGCGATTAATAGAGGGGGAAAAAGAAACTGAATACACTCACAGTACAACCGTGAACAGACTCCAAGTCTAAACTCAAAACAGTGTATTGGAATGTTTTGCACGACGGTAAGTCATTGCTTTCCTAAAATAGACGAAAGAAAAATCCCAGAAAAGGTCCATGCTATTAAAAAAAAAAAAGGTCCAAACCCTTCACTGTTTGCTCGTCGACGGATATTTAATTTTTCTTCCATCAAGAGCGCTCCATATTGTGTCTTAAAAAGCACGATGAATAGAAATAACAGTAGCCTTATAGTTAGTGAAAGCTTCAGAAATAAATCTCGCAGTGGCCTGAAAGCCAACTACAGTGGGAACAGATAGGCTTTTGTGCTGTGTGCTGTTTTCCCTTTGCGCTTCAATCCAGAACCAATTGTGAGCTCTAACCCGGAGGCGAGTAAGGCCGGAGTTACCCGTGGAAATAAGAACCCACTTCCGTGGTCTCATGTGCCATGCAATATTTGCGAGAGAAACCAAACCGTCCCTCTTGCGGATGTTGATGGAGGTCAAGGAGAAGGTGTCAGATACTGCAGTCCTGGTGTCTGTAAGAATCAGTCTTCAGATATTTGTGTGTGTGTGTGTGTGTGTGTAGGCTTAGTGACAGCTCTGTTTGAAGCTGCTCCTAATCGTACATGTGTTGTGCATGTGTCTCTCTATGGCTGTTATGTTAGTTCAGATCGTCATTTAGCGTCAGATGAGAGTCGAAAGACCGAGAGATGAGATCTCTTCACTTCTCCAGTAGACAAAGACTTCCTTCTCTTCAGCCAGCTGTTCACGAGAGCAAAGCCTTTCTGCTTAACACTCATCACTCCGAGCTAGAGAGGGCCAAATGCAGACACACACACACACACGCATGGATACGCATGTGTGCAGTAGCGATCAGCTGCCAGAAAACAAGCTTGAGGAGAAATCCCTGCGCACAATATGTGCTATTCAAAAGGAGTCCACATCTGACTCGCCTTTCTCCGAGCACTGAGAGTGAAGAGGGTTCTGTTTTGCCATCGGGACAATCACAATTACACGCTTGTATGCTGCACTGTGTTTACTGTCTCTCACGAGCACCATGTCTTATTCAGGGACTCTGGTGAACCAAAAGCAACTGAACCAACCAAAATTGTGAAGGAAAACTGTTTTTATGGCCTATTTTCCACATAAACGCATCAGAAATGTGTGTTATGGTGTTAAGTTTTCCATAAAGAGATGTTCATTTAGCAAAGGAGTCTCCAGTACAAGTAACTTTCATTTCTAAGAAACAGAAAACGAAGAAGCCATGGTGAAAGAACGACTGTTTGTAGTTTCGATGACGTGTTTCTTGGACATTCCGTTAGCTTTAAACACATACAAAATATAAATGTAACAATTGACAAGCTGCCAACTCGGGAATGAATCATCTTTGCGGTGGTAATGTATCACACAACAACCCTGTCGTTGATTATTTTGCCAGAACAGCATACCTCATCGTGTTGTGTTACTAACGTAAACATGAGATCATGAGTATTTGAGTAGACTGCAATTATTCTGCACAATCATATTATGTTTATTAATTAGATCATGATTTGGGCGGCACGGTGGTGTAGTGGTTAGCGCTGTCGCCTCACAGCAAGAAGGTCCGGGTTCGAGCCCCGTGGCCGGCG
>JAOBRE010000015.1:19437771-19448575 GCA_027574745.1 Occidentarius platypogon
TTTGTGTTCATTGAGATATTGTTTAAAATGTTACTTTTCAAAGGGGGTGTACTCATTTACGCTGAGCACTATATATATATATATATATATATATATATATATACACACATTTTTCCCCTTTGCTGGCATCAGGGGTGCCTCATTGAGCTTCTAGCTGGTTGCTATACAATATTTAGCCTGGATTGAGCATAAGATTAATATCTTTTTATTTGCACCTGACAAACCTAACTCGAGTAGGAGTACAGACAGGCAGTTGAATAGAGATGGAAAATATCCATGTTTCCATACCATGTTACCATGTGACTTGCAAGCCTGGTTGTGTCTCTAGAGAAGAGAACTTGGGCTTATTTCATGAGCCTGGAAATTCCAATGATATTCTGTGAAACACTATACTCAATATGAAAAAAATAGAGGTACAATTACTTATGACATATTGATCTTATTCAAATAGCATCGTGATAGGAGCTATCTTGGTTCACATACTATATTAGCGCAGGACATGGCATATAGATTATTCAAGTGAATGCTTGATACATTGCTATTCAATGTATGCTTGTTCCAAAATGTTGATGTATTCAATCAATGTACAGTACCAGTCAAAAGCCTGGACACACCTAATACAATGTTTTTTCTTTATTTTTATTCATTAAAAGACACTTAATGTCTTCAAGTAATGATTGATGTTGTTTCTCTTCACTTAGTTGAGTGGTTCTTGACATAATATGGATTACTACAACTGTAGGGATATTTGCTGTAATTTTTATTATTTACTCTTTACTGTTTGATCTCAAAAGCATTAAGAAGGCAAAAAAATGCACTAATTAACTTTTGACGAGACACACCTGTTAATTGAAAAGCATTCCAGGTGACTACCTCGTGAAGCTGGTTAAGATAATGCCAATAGTATACAAAACGTTATCAAGGTAAATGCTGGCTACTTTGAAGAATCTAAAATATGAAGCATATTCTGTTTTTTGTTTACCACATAATTCTCTCCATGCTCTTATATGTTAGTTTACCATTTTGATGTCTTCAGCATTGTTCTACAATGTAGAAAATCCTCAAAAGACAGAAAAACCTATGAATGAGTAAAGGTGTCCAAACTTTTGACTGGTACTGTATGTAAAAAGTTGCTGTAAATAAGTTGCATGTCAAGATTTTGTTTTTCCTGAGACTGAATTGGTGCTTCCAGTGTTTAATGAAGTGATTGAGTTCATGATCTTCAAACATTTCATGGCATTAAGTCTTTAAAAAGCTATTGTCTCAATTGTGTGACATATCAAACAATAACAGCCCAATAATTTCAATGTCCAACAATTCAATAAGTTGTCTTTTAGATGTTCATAAGCTATAAAACCATGGTCATTCCAACATATGTTTACAATTAGCCAAACATATGATCTGTTATGTGAGTTCGAAAAACAGATTGTGTAACTGTCAGCAGTGTTTCGTGAAGGAGGAGCTCAGTATTTGGATGAAGCTCTCCATTTACCAGTCAGTCTAAATCCCTATTCTCACCTATGACCATGGTTTGGGTATCAAATGAAAGAATAAGATTACAAGTTGAGGTGATGTAAATTAGTCCTGGGTATGACTTTAAACTGCAACCGGTGGTGAGTCTCAGGTCCGGAAGGACTTGAGTATTGGGGGAAGTGGAGTTACCCCTTAATCACCACTCCCCCCAGGTTTGCTCTGACCCGGAGTGGTAGCACCTGCCTGGGTTCCAGCTATTGGTTAAATAGTACATCACCAATAAGGTGCTGGCAGCAGGGTGCTTTTTGGTGCAGTGTGGCAGATGAACCCAACAGGGTCAATGGCACACCACCAGATGGCATGTCGAAGAGCCACTCAAATGGCCAATGGATGGTATCACTCAGCAAGTCAGTTGTCACTGTGGGGCAACTTCCATACCCGTCAAGTCTAAGGCACTTTTGTGCACCACTTGGCATCAGGTCTGTAGATCCAGAGAGACAACGCGATGGGGGCATGACATCGTTTGTCTTACCTTACTGTGCAAGCTGTTTTGTTAGGAGAGAATAGTACACAAGAGCTCACAAGGCCAGACATTCCGTGGCGGCTTGGCTGGGCCATTCATGCCGCCGCTACTGGCGACTCTGGTGCGGGCCTCATGGGCCATCTACGCTTCTGCACATCCTAATGAAACAGTCATCATCACTAGGAATGGACAGCTAACAATGACAAATGGAGCAAACAAAAAACGCACTTTCATGAAGACATCCATGGTGGTAGGTTGTAGGTCCCCCCCCTTCCCCCACTTGCAAATTACTGCTTATAAGGCTGCGTGAGCACAGCATAAATCTGGAAATGAGATGTTCAAAAATGTACGTGTGTGATGGTCAAGTGTCCTCAAACCTTTGGCCATACAATGTATCGGACACAGTCAAATTCTTTTGAATTTTAAAGGGTGGACCCATAAAGAAGCATCCAAACCCCTGAATCCTTTCTGCATTTGCTCAAACCTGGATGAGAGTTGAAACAGTGGATGCAAGCAGCACTATAAATAACACAGGATTATGCCGGAGCTGTAATGATTCCCTTTAGTTAATTATGTATGATTAGCACCTTGCTTTGTTTATGTTCGTTAACACAGAAGCTGCCTCCTTTGTACTTGCACAGTAATCATTTCAAGCCATCTGTGATGTTAATCTCTTTTGAACATGTCTGTCTTTGTGCTGCTTTCCTATACATCTCATGACCAGAAAGTGATGAGTAAGCAATCCTTGTTCTTTACGACCTGGATCCAATTATGTATCTGTGCACTAAGTGATGGGTCCTGTCTCAGTCGGCTTAACGGCTTCTTTGCCCCTTTGCCCTTATACATGTCAAGACTTAAAGAATGTGCTTGACTTTATGAGCCATCCCATATTGAGAACTTTGTTCGTAATTGGACATCATTGTCTTTTGTTCTGTAGGCTAAGAAATGGGAATTCCTGGGTGAATGCTATGGGGTGGTGTGGGGTCATCAATCTGGAGGACTTGATATTTGTTTGGCCCAGCCTGAATGGAAAAGTGAAGGACTTGCGGTCAATGAATTTATTGTCGTCAGTGCTGTAGCAGCTTGATTTATTTGAGCCATTTCTCATAAAATATTTCATCCTGAATATTTAAATCCTTTTTTTTTTTTTTTTTTGGTCCAGATCAGATCTTTAACCCAGAAGTCTCTACCTCAGGGCAACTCCATAGAAACAGTGACACCAATCAATGTTAAATCATCCGTATCCTGTTAACTTTTGATCCTAGTGTGTCTTGGGTGTATTGATTTATTAGTGTGAATGCAAAGTACTTCTGTTTGTAATGCAAAATACTCTAGTGGGATCACTTTGAGTTCAACTTTCCATAAAGAACAGCTCTGTAGCATTTGAACATTTTAACCTTTAGCACCCAAATCCTTTTTTATGGAAGTAATTTGGTGTAATGTGTGGAACATGAAGTGCTGCTCATGCCCAGAAGCTTCTTGTGTGCCAACTCTGATGTAATACGAGAGAATGTTGACACGCATTAACATAACCCTCATTATACATGCTTAGTGTTTTTCATTAGTAGCCCCATCCTTTTATACAGTAGTTACCTCCCTCACTGGGATGCATTTGTCCCAGAAAGTAATCTTGCTTCTGTTTTTGGGACAGCTTTCAAAGTCATTGACTGATACATTTGCTGGTTTTAACGCATAGAAAAAGGGTGAAGTCTAGCTGCTGAACCCTGGTCAATCTTCTAAGCCACTCTCTTTGCTAGATCTTCTTGCATGTGTTTGGGGGTGTGGTTAAAGTGAATTTTAATGTCTCTGAACCACACTTTTTTCCTTGTACAAAGCAACAATCATTGTTGATTGACCATGTGTTTTCGAACCATAGCTGATCCAAAAAGCCATAAATTAATGGAAAATCAAAGAAATCAGCCGATTTTCACGGAATCTGCCGAGACTGAACCGGAAGATCTTGAAGGAGTGCGTGATGTCATGTGTAACAATCCAGGTATCAGTTTCCTTCCTGTGCGCAGCAGTGGTTAGACCAGTGTCGATATGGGATCATGTTTTGGAGAGAATCCTGATAGTGACTGGGATTCTTATATGTCGGATGAAGGGGCAGATGATTATCAAGGATATTCCGGAGTAGATGGTTTTCTTTTCGAGCTCCCAAGATGAGAAACAGATGCCAGTTCACGACAGTCCCGCTCACCGCCGATAGCGCACCACCAGCCAGAGAGAACTGGAAACGCAGATTGGTTTGTGGATTTTTATTTTAAGCTGGCCATTGCAAAATATCGGGAAAATATTTACATGTACCTCAATAAATGCAGAAATATAATATTTAAAATGTACACTTATTCAGTGTCATTACTGAAAGAAAATATGAAGTGGGCAATAATGGGGGGAATCGACAAACTGTCAGATCAAATGTTATTTATGAAATAAATGGGTTTCTCTTTGCTCCAGTAATTCCCATGTGGTCGTTCTGGTGGTGATGAACACCTGATGAATCGGATTTATTATGAGGAGGCGACATGAAATCTGCCCGCTTCGTTTGCACAAACCTCACCCACTGTCGCTTTAGATTAGGGTCATTTCTCGGAAATTAGTAAACTGAATGTCCTGTTGTTTATGGATTTGAGCATCCAAACACAACTCGGCGCTTTCACATTGTTATTTTTGTAACATTCCAACAACAATATCCAATTTCAGCGAGTAAACAATCACGGAGTTAGATGAACCGAAATGACCCAGATAACTGGGGTTCCACGCATGACGTCATGCGAGATTAGCCCTGAGGCAAGGCTGCCTTTTTCCAGGATCCGGACACCGAGATTTATGGAGAGTTTTGTGTTTGATAATAAAATAACAAATAATTAATATTCTTTTTCCCTCTGCTTTATTAATTAATTTTGGTCATTACTAATGATGCATATTCATTTTAAAGCATTACACTAAGGCATTACAGACACTTTTTAAAGAAACTGCAGCATCTTTTATCTGTTTCAGCTTCTAATGTACCAGATCCTTTATTATTTCTGTCAGTCTTCTTTTTTATAAGTAGGTACCCCAAGGCATTTTTTGTTTTGTTTTGTTTTCTGTGGTCGTTTCTCATACAATAATCCACCAGAAAGAGCATGAAAAAACGAAAACAATGATACCTCATTCACTAAGAGAGTTTTATTGCTTTTGAAATTACAGCAATTTGAAATATTTAAGATTACTTGGTTTCGGACGTTTTTTACACTAAAAATGCCCAAAACTGCATTTTCAAACATCAGTAAAATCATAAAGAAATATGTTAAAATATCTGTTGCTATACATTTTCTAGCACACTTTTGTACATATATTTTAGTGCTATTTTTTCCAATGTATTATCTGAAGGACAAATTCAAATATTTGACTATTAAAAATTGAAAAAAAAAAATTCTACTTGTCAAAATGGCCGAGTCGACAGATTTGTCGATTTTCAAAGGTAAATCTGCAATAATTTTCTTAATGTTGGTGCTATTAATATCAGGTCTGAACTGCTGTCAAACTTAAAACATTCCCTTTTTACAATGTACAATTTTACTAGACAGCAGCTTTGTGAAAATAATTAAACATGATGAAATCTAAAAATGTATTGATGAATGAGTAAGTTAACGAAATCTACATCCTTCTTTTACATCATTCAGTCGTTACTGCTCACAAATTGACTGGGTAAGTCCTTTGTCTTTCAAATGGATATGTATTTATATGGTCATGTGACCTTACTAATGAAGTGTTAATTCGTAGCAAAACAAGTATGCGATCAGTAAAGTTGATAAAGAAGCAGTATCAATATCTACAGATTCAGTGGTGTGCAAAAGTCTTAGGCGCATGTAAAGAAATGCTGTAGACCAAAAATAGCTTAAAAAAAATAATGAAATGAAATGTTTAAACATTAAAACATACTATAAACAGTAATCAGTAAGCCATAATAAATGAACCAAAGTCAATATTTGTTAGTTTTGTTAGTTTTATAAGGAAATGAGCTGTAGGTTTTACTGACGGCCAAAATTCATCCATTTTTTATTTTTAACGTTATATGCAGGTAAAAGACGAACTAAATCATCTAGAATTTGTTTTTGATATTCAAGATTGTTGATGTTGACCACTTTTAATGGCCACCAAATTTCACATGGATATCTTAAAGCATTTTTGAGTTGTACATACAAACATCACTCAAAAATAGCCATTTTTGAGCATTATGCTCTCATTTAAAAAAAATATATATATATATATTTTTTTTTCAAACTAAAATAAATTGAGTTTCTTGATGCATTTTTTACTAAAATCTATTTATCCTATTAGATCGTTTCCTTAGCTAAATTTTAGTACTTAAATCAAGAAAATTGGTGGATATTAGAGAAAGTTATGACTGAATAACAGAGAGAGGTGCTTTTGCCAAAAACTCTAAATTACAAAGGGTATTCTTTGTTATATGTTTGTAAAATAGTGCAAACAACAGAGTTTTAGGAGGAAAATTAACTTGTTCGATTCGTTTTTGATTATGACTCTCAGAGTCATAAATCACATATAAAAATTTATGAGGATTCAAATTCTGAATTTTGAGGAAACAAAAATTTGTAGTGTCTGTAACCAGGCAGTTCTACCTTTTAATGTATTTATCATAGAATAATAATCTTTATCAATTTTAAACATCTTCATTAGTTAAGCAAGAAAGCCAAACTATTTTTAATATAAGTTAATTTAAAGTTGCATTTTTTGAGCTTGGAAAGGTTACGGACACGACAAAAATTGCTGCCAAATTTCAGTATGAAAATTTCCTTACTTATTATTGGCTTATATTTTGATTTCTTGATCAAAAAATGGTTATTTTTCATTGTGCAATATTGCATCATCTGTCCACCGTTGGAAAATACAAAGATTTTAGCTGATGCAACAATGTTTACGTACGATGTAATGTTGCATCATCCAAAGAGTCTCATTTCTTAGAAAAGTACACAGCTCAGTTCTGATGAAGAATCTATGAAAACAGTTCATGGCTGTCCAAATACTATCATAAAATCCTGCCAAAAGCCCTACGCAATAGAAACCAACTTCGAATGAGTTCAGAAGACAAAAGTGCAAAATGTAAAACTTGTAGCGTCCGTAACCGATGTGACACCAGTGTTTACACTGTTCAGGAAAAATGCTAAAAGTTAACAAAATGTAAAGAACTTCCACAATATTTTATCATAGTGTGTATAGTGTATGTTAGATGACTTTAAAACAATCAATTATGTTGATTTCAAAAGTTGCATTAAAAGTTGTAATGACTTTTTTTTTTTCAAGATTTAACGCTTATTAAAAATCATACTCAATATATTTAGTTCGGAAATGTTTCTCAAGCAGAGATCATTTTTACTATTTTGGTTACACTCCATTCTTCATGTTTCAGTATAAACATTCAAGAATTCAAACTGATTTGAACCAAATTTTGATTGTTATATACCTCCTGTAGTGTCCGTAACCATGAGGTACCTTATGTTAAATAAGCTTCAAGAATATATATTTGTTAAGACCTTTAAGGTAAAAGAAATATATATTTGCATGCTAGACATATTAAGCATTTATGTGAACATAATTTCAAAATGCAATGTGAAAGTTCATTTTTCCACCATGGTGAGACACTTTAGTGGACCAATACCATGTTTTGGCTGAGACCAAACAACCTGTAAGTCCAACAGGTGTGAAATTTGGTCAACAGGTAGTAGTACTCTGTGCCAAAACCCAGGCAAGCAAGATGGGCCCAATTGGTCCAAAGTCAGCGTGATCGTGCAAGTGTTTATATTTTGGGCCATATTTCAAGACCCATAAATCCTACATTCAAAATATTTTCCTTTTATTTCATGGTTTAAGTGTAATTTGCAGAATATGCAAAAACTGCTTTGGTAAATTAGTCTGAGGATTTTTGGCCAATCTTTAGAAATTTTGCTTCACTATTCAGGAGAGTGTGGATCTCAATAATTATTAAAAACTTGGGATGGTTCGTCCATAATTCACAAACCAATTTGATGACAAAGTCATCAAACAGAAAGCAAGAACATACCTCAGCAACTGTGTGACGTATTCTGACCAAAATTTGCACACAACTGAAGGCCCTTACCCGAATTTCCAAGTTGTGTCTAAATTCACCTGTAGGTGGTGCTATAATTCACAAATCAATAAAATTGCTGGGCGGCACGATGGTGTAGTGGTTAGCACTGTTGCCTCACAGCAAGCCCAGTGGCCGACGAGGGCCTTTCTGTATGGAGTTTGCATGTTCTCCCTATGTCTGTGTGGGTTTCCTCCAGGTGCTCCAGTTTCCCCTACAATCCAAAGGCATGCAGGTTAGACTAATTGGTGGCTCTAAATTGACTGTAGGTGTGAATAGTTGTTTGTTTCTATGTGTCAGCCCTGTGATGACCTGGCGACTTGTCCAGGGTGTACCCCGCCTCTCGCCCATAGTCAGCTGGGATAGGCTCCAGCTTGCCTTCGACCCTGTAGAACAGGATAAGCGGTTACAGATAATGGATGGATGAATGGATGGATGTTGCACAGTGGCATTTTTTTTCTTTTACGAAAGTAATGGTCAGCACTCTTGTGTAAAATTCAGTTTAGTCTAAATGGGAAAGTTCCTGCATGTTCTAAAGTGGAGAGAAAATCTGTTTCATACTTTTCCAAAAAATAAAAATAAAAAAGATGTTAATTGATGGCTTTGCTACCTAAAGACTGAATACGACATTTAGACTCACCAGGTAAAAAAAAATAAATAAAACACAGTTTGGTGTGTCATATTGATACCTATGAATATTCAAAGTCTTTCTATCATCAATGGCATTAAACAAGAAAAAAAATTTAACTTAAAAATCTTTTTCATTGGTTTTTCCTTTCAATACATTAATGCTCTGGTAATGTATTTATAATGCACTAGGAATAACAGTTACAAATGATCAAACTAAAGCACTAACAGAAATGAGGTTCCAAGTCCACTGACCCTAAAGTATCATAATTCTATACAGATCGCTTGAAGAAAAACAAAAAATGTAAAAGATGTGATGAAAGACAAGAAATTTCCAGTTACAAACAAGGAATCCAATTAAATAAAATTCTATCAGAACTAAATGTTCCACACTGTGTTTTGCCTTTCTTCCAGTTCATTTATGCATGACTGGGCAAGAGTTCATATTGGTTCCTACAGTGAGAAAGTGGGAAAATGGGAACGGGTCATTGCTGACGAGCTGCTTCCAGCACTGCATTCATGGTTACTGCCATGTTATTCGCAAAGGTCTTCCAAATACAACATCACGTCAATACTAGTGTGCAGAATGTTCCTGAGCTGCTGTATGGGGGACGTCCAAATTGAATTCTACTTACAGATCTGCAGAAGTATTTCCAAGAACTAGGCTCAAAGAAAGGCATATGCGAGAAAGGAATAATGTGCCCTTGCATCCAAACAATCATGGTTCAACAGTTAAATCAGATACTTGACTGTCAGCATGCTTAATTAGTGCGCTGATGGAAAGCTGTCTGATTTAGTTTGCATAGGCATGTGTGTGTGAGTGTACATAACCAACCACATGTACACAGGAGAGTGTGAAGGAGTTGCAGCTTTGCCTGAATACAGCGCTTCGATTTGTGTGAAGGGTGTATGATGTGAAGTGTGACTGTGTGATATTGTGTGAGAGAAAGCGAGAGATACAACCTGAGTGGGCGGCTAGGTACTTTTCTGTTGTCATGTTTAATTGAGTAAGTGTACATAGTGACGCTTTGTGTGCCAGTGAACGTGTACATATGCACAAGTTTATAACTAGATGCATTTGCGTTAGGAGAGATATATTAAAAGAAGTGTTGACCCCCAACGACCTGATCCAAACTACAATATGGAGAATTGTTTCAACTGTGTTTACAGGGATCAAGGCTCTGAGCAGTTTTATGAAGGGAATTTGTTTTTGGATGATTACAAATAAATCCAAAAATGTTTCATCGAATTTAATAAGATATTATACACAATATAAGTGAATAAATATCAATAAACAAAATAGCTTATGATGTAATGAAAATTCATGACCTTGAGTTTGACATTTCAAAGTCATTGAAGGTCAAAGATCATGGTGCCAAATGAAAGCCCATATGGCACTTCCTATCAGTTGATAATGGTAAATATCAGTCTACCATCAACCGTTTTCAAGTTACAGCCCTCTGAAAATCCGTGAGTTTGACCTTTCAAGGTCACTGATCATGGTGCCAAATGAAAGGCCATATGGGAGTTCCTATATGCTCATAAGAGTAAACATTTGTCTATCAGCAACCATTTTTGAGTTATAATAGAAAATGTTATTTTGACCGAAAGGTTGACCTTTCTGGTGACCTTGGCCTTTACCTTGACCCAATTACCCCCAAAATTTAATTAGGTAATCTATGGACCATTGCCCACCTACCCTGAACATTTGAAGTCAATCGGTGCAACCATCTAGACTGTAGATTGTTAACAGACAGAAACACACACACACAAACAAACAAACAGCACTGATTACAGTACCTTGCCCCGCTTACTCCGTCACGGGCGAGGTAACAAACAAACAAACCGCACTGATTACAATACCTCGCCCCACTTACTCCGTCGTGGGCAAGGTAATCATTTATCCATTCATTGTCCATCAACTGGCCATTTAGAGTAGCATGTCTTTAGACTGTGGGAGGAAACATGCAAACTCCACACAGAAAGGCCCCGGTTGACTAGCAGGTTTGAACCCAGAGTCTTCTTGCTGTTAGGTGACAGTGCTAACCACTGTACCACTATGTCATCCT
>JAOBRE010000015.1:24020750-24032185 GCA_027574745.1 Occidentarius platypogon
ACCTGGGACAAAATGGCCCCCAGCCCTCTGTCCGATGCATCGGTCTGTAAAACAAAAGGGAGAGAAAAGTCAGGAGAATGCAATAGCAGGCCCCCACACAAAGCCACCTTTACCTGAGCAAAAGCCAGTTCATATGGTTCTGTCCACTGGACCAGATCTGGCACCCCCTTTTTAGTGAGGTCAGTCAGCAGGCTGGTGACGTCCAAAAAGTTAGGAACGAACCACCTATAATAGCCAGCCAGCCCCAGCAACTGCCTCACCCCCCTTTTGGTCTTAGGTCATGGGCAGGCCACAATCACTGAAATCTTATCAATTTGGGGATGCACCTGCCCATGACCCAAGTGGAAGCCCAGATATCATACTTCCACACAACCAATTGCACACTTCTTCGGGTTTGCTGTGAGCCCAGCACACCTCAGCAACTTCAGAACCACCCTCAGATGTTGTAGGTGCTGCTCCCAATCATTACTATAAATGATTATATCATCTAAGTAGGCTGCCGCAAATGCATTGTGAGGATGGAGAATTCAGTCCATGAGATGCTGAAACATCCCTGGAGCCCCAAACAACCCAAAAGGAAGGGTGACAAATTGGTGTAAGCCAAACAGAGTGGAAAAGGACATTTTCCTGTGGGATAATGGAGTCAAGGGGATCTGCCAATATCCCTTTGTCAAATCCAGTGTAGAGTAAAAGTGAGCCACATCTAACCAATCAAGTAGTTCATCAATGCGATGCATTGGATATGCGTCAAATTTAGACACCGCATTGACTTTTCCACATAGAACTGGACCAACCCATTGGTCTTGGGACCCAAAACCACCAGGCTGCTCCAGTTGCTGTGCGACTCCCATCTTAAGCATAGCCTGAAGTTCATCCCGAACCACATTTTTCTTGTGTTTGGGGAGCCGATATGGGCAGCTGCGCACCACCACCCCTGGGGGTTGTCTCAATGTGATGTTCTATGAGGTTAGTGCAACCAGGGAGGGACAAGAACACATCGGAGAATTTGTCCTGCAACCTAATTACCTGTGCCCTCTGGGATGGTGAGAGGTGGTCTCCACAGGGGACCGGAGTGAATTGGGCCACACTTTTTGAACTTACCTTCGGTCCCAGCTCTGCCCTCTCTGGAACTACTGTGGCCAGAGCCACAGGAACCTCCTCTCTACATGGTTTCAGGAGATTGAGGTGGTAAATTTGACATGTGTCACCCCTATCTGGCCATTTGACCTCATAGTCGACCTCCTCAATTCACTGTGTACTGTAACCTCAAAGGGCCCTTACCACTTGGTGAGCAACCACTTGGCCTGTAGCAAATTCTCCAGCATTATGTGACTCAGTGCATGGAGTTTTGCTCTCAGGTCAAGAATGTATTGAATTTCATTTTTACTTTGAGAAGGTCCCTCCTCCCAATTTTTTTTAATGATGTCTAAGACACCGCAGGGCTTGCGTCCATACAGCAATTCAAAAGGGGAAAACCCAGTGGAGGCTTGTGGGACCTCGCACACTGCAAACAACAGAGGGTTGAGCCACCTGTCCCAATTTTTAGGATCCCCGTGAACAAACTTACAAATCATGTTCTTAAGTGTTTGGTTAAATTGTTCGACCAGCTCATCCGTTTGTGGATGATAAACACTAGTACTAATCGATTTAATCCCGAATAATTCATATAATTCGCGAAGTGTGTGTGACATGAAAGTAGTGCCTTGATCAGTCAGGATTTCTTTTGGAATCCCAACTCAAGAGATAATGTGGAAGAGTGCCTCCGTAACACTGTGGGCTGAGATAATGCGGAGAGGCACTGCTTCCGGGTATTGCGTTGCATAATCCACTATGACTAATACAAAGCAATACCTGCATGCAGATCGATCTAATGGCCCGATGAGATCCATGCCAATTCTTTCGAAGGGGATCTCGATCAATGGGAGGGGGCACAATGGTGCTTTTGGTGTGGCCACTGGATTCACCACCTGGCATTCACTACATGCCGCATACCACCTGCGGACATTGGCGTGAATCCCTGGCCAATAGAAACAGGCCATGAGACTATTCAGTTGCACTTACAGTTCACTTACAGTTCACTTACAGTTGGACTGCCTCCTCCAACAATGTCGGTGGGTGACACCAGATCAACGCTGACGTCCCACTCGGCAACAAACTGCTCCAGTGTCACTTGCTCAATGATGGCTTTGACATCGCCCTCACTGGCCAACAGCCACTGCCAGCAGTCATCTCGGAGCTGTTGCGCATATGCGAACAGCCGGCCCACTTCGCCATAATCCAGCAAGCGGAAGCGCTGGCATTGCACTTCATGGTCACAGCTGACCCGCTATAGGATGGCTCACTTCAGGTGGGGGTACTCCAGCATGTTAGTGGCCAGGAGTTGTTGAGCTGCGAGCTGGGCTTCCCCCAAAAGGAGCGGTAGTAGGCTAGCCACCCACTGAGAGGTTGGCCACGAGCTTGCCTCCATGACACACTCAAACAGCTTGAGGAAGGCGTTGGGGTCATCCTACAGCCCCATCTTCACCAGCTGGATGGCCATGCTGGCTGCAGGAACAACTGCTGGAGCACCTGCAGACCAGATCCAGCTCTTTATTGCCTGCTGGTCCTCCGCTTGGGCTTCGAGCAGAGTCTGGAAGCGCCGGCCCTGATCTACTGTCAGTGTAATGAGGGCATGCTGCTGGTGCTGGATGTCATCGATGAGCTTTTGGAGGAGCACTCTGACTGGTTCAGATCCCATGGCGGCATACATTCCTCAGTCTCAGGTTTCGGCACCAGTATAACAACTCTCAAACTGATGGAGTAGCAGAGGAACTGGAAACAGGCTTCAGAACAGGTGAGTTCTTTTTTATTGGCACACTTTTCAATGACTTTCCATGACAAACACACTAAACACACATGCGACGGGGAGACGCTACTCTTTCTCATATCTGACTGTCTGAAAGACACACAGAGACACAGGTTAATAGACAGCCAGTAATTTGAGACAGGGGCACCTCATCACATGTTACCTGCTGGTTCAACCTGCCTCCTCACCGTTCACAGCTGATGCTCCACCATGCCCCCGCTGCCACACCCTGGGACAGGGAAACCCTGACTAGTGGTATTTCGATAAATAACATCATACAGTGAAAAGGCAAACAATATGTCAAAATATATTGGATATTAGATTTGAGCATATTGTGAATATGACAGCTTATCATTTGTAGTGGTTTACAGCTTCACAGTATCCAGGTGAGTGCAGAAGGAGAGAAGTGCTAGTGTCTAGGGTTTGATGTTTCCAGATATGATGATACACAGCAACTGGAAGGTAAATCAAAAGTTCAAATAACTCTAAGATGAAGACACAGGAGGACCAGAAGCAGTGCTGTCTTAGTCCAGAGGGCGAAAAAACCTACAGCATGTCTCAGACAAGCCTGGAAGAATGACATCAGAAGAAATTTACCAGAAACTTGCATTGGCATGACAATGGGCAGTTGAAATCACACTATAATCAGGATTTTTGGCAGATCTTGTGATGGCAGCAAAAATAAAAGGGAAAGTCAGTAGGTAGTACAAGCATTAAGGAGGCCATGGACATCAAAGACTTACAATGCCACCAACAACAAACCTGTGCTGTTATATTAGGTACATAGCGCAACAACACTAACATCCCAGTTTACTATAACTCTCTATACCCATAAACCCTCAGATCTGTAACTTTATCTAAAATAGGAGCTCATAGCAGAATGCCTGACTAAATCAGTAGGGTTTTCATCAAGACTTAAAAATTGAAATGTGTCTGAGTCTAAAAGATTATTTGATAGATGGGGAGGCATTGTAGACTTGTGCTCTTTATTTTACTAGGTACTGATGGGGGACCTACAACTTTTGATCAAAGCATATTATAATAGACCAAAAGTTCTATTTCAACCCACCTATTCTCCATGGGTGGTGAGAATCACCTGGATAATGGATGCCACAAAGTCATGAGGTAACAACACAGATTAGGAAAGGCCTTTCCATTAGAAGAGGCCATGTTAACCCTGAAGAGCTTGGAGAGAATGGTAATTGAATTCAAGGTAGTGCAGAAGTGCATACTTACTGGAGTAGTTTCCAGTATTGTGGGTTGTGGTGTAGCTCCGGACCCAGTTTTGGGCATCGGTTCCCTCCAGGCCTTGGTTCACTGTGGGTGATGCCTATGCTCCTAGCTATGGACTGCAGTGAGCTCATTGCTCATTTTAACATTGTGGTTGTCCAGCGCTCTGTGCAGCAGTGCTTTAGTGCTTGGCGTGATGTTCTGAGCAATGTTGCTCGGTGGCATCGCAGCAGCTGTGCAGGCAGTTTGGGACATACCAGCGCTCTGTGTGATGGTGCATCTGTGCTTGCTTTGTGGATCCATGGCGTGGTGTTCTGAGAGATGTTGCCTGGCGGCGGCGCAGCAGCTGTGCTGCCCATGTGGGACTTGTTTTCATGTGCCTTTTGGTGGGACCGTGGCTGCTACACCATTGGAATGACATCCTGACCTCTATTTGGTAGACTTTTTTTCCCCCTATAATTGTAAAGCGACTTTGGGTTTTGAGAAAGATGCTATATAAATTAAACTTATTATTATTATTATTATTATTCCATTAAATGATGCCCATAAGGAGAAGACACTTCTCACCGAGTTGCATGTTGCAGTAGTGGCTGGGCCTTCAGCCCACCTATAGGCTATGGTGATTCTGTCCATTCTCTCACTAACATATGAAAAGTTTATCAAGTAGCCACTGTTCAGACCAAACAATACAGGAGGGAACATACTTGACATCACAAAGAATTCTCTGCAAGGTGTGAGGTCAGTCGATTAGGTCACTAATTTTCAATTCTGTTCATGGCCCCCACTTTCCTCATGTTTTTCTATCTTTCCCTGTTCTACCTACCTGACTGAACTCATCAGTGACACCTCTGATTAGCTGACCACACCTGATTTAATCAAGATCAGATCAGATTTCCTTTATTGTCATTTTTATGCTGCACATAAAAACAAAATTGTGTTTGACACATCTATCAGTCAGTAATTCAGTGCAAAAAGTCTGTAAAAATGTTCAGTTAATAAATAAAAGCACTAATAAATAAACTAGACTATACTAAAATACAATAAAAAAAAAAGTTAATAAATAAGAGCACTGATAGATAAACTAGATTATGCTAAAATAGAATTTTTAAAAAGTGGTTTAATAAAATATTTGTTTTTAGAGGAACAGCCTCTTGTATGTAGTTCATGTTCTCTGGTTTAGTAGTCTGATTGCTTGCTGTGGGAAAGAAACTGTTTAACAGCCGAGCAGTCCTTGATCTGATGCTTCTGTATCTTTTCCCAGACTGCATGAGTGTGAACATGCCATGAGAGGGATGAGTGGGATCCTTTATGATGCGGTTTGCCCTCCGCATGCAGCGCTCCGTGTAGATGTCCTGCAGATGCAGCAGTGAGACACCCATGATTTTTTCAGCAGTTCTCACTATCCTGTTCAGTGTCTTTCCTCTGTTGTGCTATTGCCAAACCCAGAAGAGATGCAGTAGGTGAGAATGCTTTAATGGTGCCTCTGTAAAACATGGTCATGGCCAGGATGGGAAGGTCCACCCTCTTCAGGCTGTGGAGGGAGTGAAGGCACTGTTGGGCCCTCTTGATGACAGCTGTGGTGTTGTCCTTGGAGGTCAGCTCATCTGTCAGCTGGATCCCCAGGAACTTGGTGCTGTGAACCCTCTCCACCTCAGAACTGCTGATGGTTAATGGGAGATGATGTTGGTGACCAGTCCTCCTGAAGTCAATTACCATCTCCTTGATCTTATTGGTGTTGAGGGCAAGATTGTGTTTTGTGCACCAGACTGTCAGCTACTCCACCTCTTTTCTGTAGGCCACAGAAATCATCATCATTGGTGATGAGGCCGACAACTGTAGTGTCATCTGCGAACTTTATGATGTGGTTGGTGTTGAAACTAGCAGAACAGTCATGCGTCAGCAGCATAAACAGTAATAGGCTCAGTATACACCCTTGTGGTGATCCTGTGCTTACTGTGGTTGTTTTAGTTGTAATGCTACCCACTCTGACTGTCTGCTCTCTCTCAATCAAAAAGTCCCTGATCCAACTGCACAAGCATGTTCATTAAACTAATTTCAATGAGATGTGTTTGGAGCAAAGATTGATAGAAGATATGCAGGACATGGAGGGGCTCCAGGAGTAGGATTGAGAAACACTGGATTAGGTAATATGACTGCATCAGAAACTCTGTGTTTATCCAGAATTTCATTCCAGAGTCTTTTTGCCAATGTATGAATCTTCAAGGCATGCACTTCTCCCACTCTTTTGCTGAAGTGACTGCCAGTTTTTAAGGATACCCATTTCAGTAGCATTCTGCAATGGTTAATAAAGAGAGGCCAGAAGGAAGGGAAGGAACCCATGCCAGACTCATGGGGGAGCATGGCAGATGAATGATCCTTGTTCTTTTCAGAGAGGTTCTAATAAAGTTATGAGCCCCCAGAGAGATACTATCCAAAATGCTGTGGTGCACTACAACTGCCATCACATACAAGGCCAGAAACACAGTTAATAACAAGTTATTTAGTCATCAGCAAAAGAGTCCACTGGCACCTGTCACGCTTCCAGGCTCACCCTTCGTCTGCCTTAACCCTCAGGACTCCATTTCCCATAATCCCCCTCATACACCAGTTTCTTTTACATGTACTCCATCAACCAATGCAGAACCACTTCTTAGAAGTGCATCGCCTGAATTCTAATTACAATCACCTGTACCTTTTTGTCTGTGTTTGTATTTATACCCCTTTGTCTGTCATGTCCGTTGCAAAGTATTGCCTTTCAATCTTTGTAAGCATACTGAGTGCTCTTGTATGGTTTGTTTCTCTGTGTATGACTTATTTTTTGCCTTTCGTTTTTTTTCCTTTTGCCTAGCCCTTTTGTTTTGGTCGCCTGTATCTCTTGATTCCTGTTTTTTCAACTACTGCCTGTTTTTGACACCGATTTGCCTTGCCCATGTTTCTGTTTTGGTTATTCTCGGTTTTGACCTGGCTTGACTTTTGTACATTGACTTCGGATTACCCTACTCACATTAAAGCCTTGATTTGATTGAAAATCCATGAGCGTCTGGTTAGTCACAGCCGCGGTATAGAATACTTCGCCACCATTCAGACGGCGGATTACACTGATCTACAGGTAGTGATTAGCAGCCAAGGACAGATGCTTGGACAACATCACCAGCGTTTTGATTCCGTGACTCAGTCCATCAATACTCTCACGCAACAGCAAGGTGAGCAGCAGAAACAGTTAGCACAAATTGTTGAAAGCATGAGAGAAATTGCTGCCAAACTCCAACTACTTAGCTCCTCTGGCTCTCCTGTTGTTTCTACCCAAGCTGCTCCCTCCACGGCTGTTACCAGTACGTTTGTTGTAAGTAAGCTGGATAAATTTGATGCCTAGTTTGATGCCTAATCAGTGTACAAGGTTTTTGTTACAGTGTTCTATATTTTTCACTAATTCCCCTCCAAGTTCAGACAAGGCTCGTATTTCCTTTTTGATATCTCGTCTTATGGGCAAGGCATTAGATTGGGCTACAGCGGTTTGGCTGACAGTCCAATCCAATACATATGATCAATTCATTAGAGAATTCAAAGCAGTGTTCGATCACACCAATGAGGGCCGCTCTCAAGGGGAATTACTCACCTGACTGCGTCAGGGTAATCACTCAGTTTTCGATTAAGCCTTGGAATTTCGCAATCTCATGGCTGGGAGTGGTTGGAATGAGCCTGCATTATTAGTGACATTTCGCAACGGACTGAACTCTGACCTCCTATCTGAAATGGCTTGTAAGTATGATGGTCTTTCACTAGAGGAGCTGATTTCATTGGCCATTTACCTAGACCAACTGAAACACGGGAGAGGTCCACGTAAATCTCCTACTGCTCCATCTGCTGCGTTAACCCCTTGCCGCTCAAATCCACAAACGACCCAGACTCATGAGGATCCAGAACCCCCGGAACCTATGCAGTGTGACGCATTTAGTCTGTCTGTGGAACAAAGGCACCAATGTCTCCATAGTGGTGTGTGTCTCTATTGCGGAGCTGCCGGTCATGTTTTACGTGACCGTCAAATCTGTCAACACAGAACTCCGGCACCAACCCTGGGAAAGCGCGTGGAGTTTACTCCACCCACTAAGGGGTTGGTCTCAAAGTCCTTTCTCCTACCTGTGACTCTTAACTGCCTGCAGTCTGTCTCTGTGTTTTCAGCTAATTGATTCCGGAGCAGAAGGAAATTCTATTCACATCGAGTTGGTGGAGCAAATTCAGATTCCTGTGGAGCCTCTGGAAACACCACAGAGACTGACTGCTGTCGATGGGGATCCTGTTGGAGAGGGAGTTATTAACCAGGTCATGAAACCTATCAGTATGACTGTTTGTGCCTTACATTTAGAGGAGAATCAGTAGTTGTTGTTGTTGTTGTTGTTGTTTGGATTAAACTCTTCAGAGTATGCTATCATCTTAGGTTTGCTCTGGCTTAGAAAACATAATCCAGTTATATCTTGGTCTGATAATGAAATACTCTCCTGGTCTAGTTACTGCTATGACACCTGTCTAGCATTCCCCACTGTAATGGTATCTTCAACTACTATTGAAAGCCCCAATGCTTTCAATAGTAACTTTTGTTGCAGTCTTCATTCCCCCCGAATACAGTGATCTGCTAGAAATGTTTAGCAAGAAAAGTGTGACTACACTTCTTCCTCACAGAGAATATGACTGTTCCATTGAATTGATAGATGATGCTATTCCACCTAAAGCCAGAATTTATCCACTCACACAAGCAGAGGAGAAAGCGATGGAAGAGTCTATTCAGATTCTTAATCAAATCGCTAAGCCCTACTTTTACCTCTTGCCTTTGATCCCTGTAGTGCTAGAACAACTTCATGGAGCATCCATTTTCACTAAACTAGACTTAAGAAGTGCATACAATCTAGTTCGAATAAAGGAAGGTGATGAGTGGAAAACTGCATTCCTTACCACTAGGGGGCACTATGAGTACTTAGTAATGCCCTTAATGCTCCATCCCTATTCCAACCATTCATAAATGATGTTCTAAGGGATATGCTTGGTCATTATGTTATTGCCTACATTGACGATATTTTGATTTATTCCCCCAATCTCGAAACTCACATTCGACATGTTCGTTCTGTCCTTACGTGTCTGCTTGACAATCAGTTATATTGTATGTCAAAGGAGAGAAGTGTGAATTTCATCTCCCTTCTACTTCATTCCTAGGTTACGTCATCAGTTCGGAGGGTGTTGTGATGGATGACCGGAAGGTAGAGGCTGTAGCTAACTGGCCCATCCCCACTTCCATAAAGGAACTCCAGTGATTTCTTGGGTTTGCTAACTTCAATTGATGATTTATTCATAATTTCAGTATCATAGCAGCCCCTCTTTCCACCTTATGGAAGGGAAAAACCAGAAAACTATCATGGAACCCCTGGGCACAGGAAGCATTCGAAATCCTCAAGGTAGCTTTCATCTCAGCCCCTGTTCTGAAGCATCCCAATCCCACACAGCCTTTCATAATAGAAGTGGATGCCTCTGAGGTAGGCACTGGAGCTGTGTTGTCCCAGCGCATCGGTGATCCCCGTAAATTACATCTAATAGCCTTCTACTCCCATAAATTAACCCCTGCCAAATGCAATCATGGTATAGGAGATAGAGAATTGCTGGCCATGAAGCTAGCTTTTGAGGAATGGTGCCATTGGCTAGAGGGAGCTATACATCCATTCCTAGTTTTAACAGATCACAAAAACCTTGAATATTTATAGTCAGCTAAACGGCTCAACCCCCGTCAGGCCCAGTGGTCCTTATTTTTCTCACAATTTAATTTTTCCATTACTTATCGTCCCAGTTCCCATAATACTAAAGCAGATGCCCTTTCACATATATATCCCAGTTCCAAGTCCTCCACTGAGGTTCTCAATGTATTACCCCCATCAGTTGTGGTCACCCCTATTAGATGAGAGATAGATGAGGAAATAGATCAGGAATTAATGGTCACTCCTGCCCCTGAATCTTGCCCCATAGGAAGGAAGTATGTGCCTATTCAATGCAGGGACAAATTAATTAAGTGGACCCACTCCTCTTTAACTTCTGGCCACCCAGGGGAGACACGTACTCACCAGTTATTGTCTGCCAGATATACAATAGGAGCCACGTAGATTTTCCCGTTCCATCCGGAAGCCGTGCGGCTGCCTTGCAGTTACCAGCTGATTGCCAGCCACGGTCCGTGAAAGGAATTCCCCCCTCCCTCTCGTATTTAAATTTTAAACGCCCATGCCCACGCCCATTCATTCGATTCCAAGGTGTCGCCATTAGATGGCGCTTCTCTCATAAAGAACATTAGTCATTCGTGTTGAGAGGGAAATGTAGGCCTAGGTTAAAAAGTAAGGGACAATTGACGACACCGCGTTCGAGCAGAAATAATGCACGCTGCGGTGGTACAGTAGGCTATACGGCACCATGAATTGCATTATTTTTCTGCTATTCGTCTAACTTAAGGGCATAGGCCTATAGAATCTTGGTTAGGAATGCCGACGTGTGATTAGGCCTATTTAAAGTGTAACTTGCAGGTTAAACACCACTAAATGTCAAATATTTTCAGAAAACATTGTCAAAAATAACTGCCGCTTTATTTAAACACACATTTAGAATCTGACGCTGATAGAGGGAGTCCCAACGTTCTTCAGTGACATTGGTTATAAAATAACATTGTTAACCTAATAAAATGTCTGATTGATATAAATTCTAAATATTATTTGTGCATACAGCATATCTAATTTTATACTTTCGATATTTTTCCTCATTGTGGAGATTCTCGGCCGCATCCAGAGCCGTGAAGTTGGGTAAAGGCTGGCGGAGGTGTAAGGAATTTCCCCCCTCACATTCACATCGCACTGTAGCCAGCGCCGTGGGAAGTAGTTTTTAACAGGGGGTGCAGTTAAAAAAAAAAAAAAAAAAAACCGGGGGGGTCCTCAAACTGTGGGTCGCGGTCTGCGACAGGGGAGGTAGGCTATGTCGGATGCAAAGGAGATCACGTAAAGAAGGGACAGCCAACGCAGAACCATGCAAAATGATATTCAAAAGAAAAGCTGCTCAGTCAGTGCTCAGTGGTAACTCAACATGAAATGCTTGTAGACACACATACACACACACCACCAACAACATCGTTGTAAAGACACCAACATTAAACACGCACAATAGCCTATGCATGGCAGGTCAAAATCTATTTAAGTGGTGAATTGTATTTTGCAACATTGTTGCGAGCTTTAATTATATTAGAACGTTGTTTAAGTCCCTGTTGTTACATTGTGTTTAATCGTGTCCTGAACACACAGTTTAGGTCAGTGGCGGCTTTTTCGCCTTTGTTATGGTCAACGCA
>JAOBRE010000015.1:28105715-28117103 GCA_027574745.1 Occidentarius platypogon
CAACCCAAGGAACACTGCCGGACACCACACTGTGTGATGATGCAACGTTGAATTACTGTGCAACGCTGTCCTCTGCTTTGAAATCTATCCAAAAACAGGTAAAAGAAGTGCTTTCCAAGCCCACTGAGGGACCCTCTGCACAATCTACAACCAAGGGATTGGATAGTGGTGAAGGACTTCTGATGAACCAAGTGGAATAAGCCATGGTGGAATGGCTTATTCCACCGTTGGCTTATTGCACGAACCTCATCGAACACCACATTGAGACTCCCCCAGGGGTGTTGAGGTGCAGCTACCCGTTTTGGCTCCTCGAACACAAGAAACATGTGGTTTGGGATGAACTTCAGGCTATCCTTAAGATGGGAGCAATTGAGGAGTCACACAGAAACTGGAGCAGCCCAGTGGTCTTGGTTCCCAAGAACAAAGGGGTCATTTCATTTCTGTGTGGACTATAGAAAAGTCAATGCAGTGTCTAAATTCGATGCATATCCGAAGCCCCACATTGATGAACTGCTCGATTGGTTAGGCGCGGCTCGCTTTTGCTCAACACTCTATTTGAAAAAGTTGTTTGGGGTTCCGGCAACATTTCAGCATCTCATAGACTGAATTCTCCATCCCCACAGTGCATATATGGTGGCCTACTTAGATGATGGAATCACTTATAGTAATGATTGGGACTGGCACCTACAACATCTGAGGGCAGTTCTGAGGTCGCTGAGGCATGCTGGGCTCACAGTAAACCCGAAGTGTGCAATTGGATGGATGGAAGTATGGTATCTGGACTTCCACTTAGGTCATAGGCAGGTGTGTCCCCAAATTGATAAGACTGCAGCGATTGCAGCCTGCCTGTGACCTAAGACCAAAAAGGGAGTAAGGCAGTTCCTGGGGTTGGCTGGCTATTATAGGCAGTTTGTGCCTAACCTTTCGGATGTCACCAGCCTGCTGACTGACCTCACTAAAAAGCGGGTGGCAGATCCAGTCCAGTGGATAGAACTATGCAAATGGGCTTTTGCTCAGGTAGTTTTGTGTGGGGGGCCTGCTGTTGCATTCTCTTGACTTTTCTCTCCCTTTTGTTTTACAGACCAATGAGTCAAACGGAGGGCTGGGGGCCATTTTGTCCCAGATGGAGGGGGAGGAGTGTCCAGTGCTGTACATCAGCTGCAAACTCTCCATGCGAGAGTCAAAGTACAGCACAATAGAGAAGGACTGTCTGGTCATCAAGTGGGCAGTCCTCACTCTCTGCTACTACCTGCTAAGATACCCATTCACCCTCTGTTCCAACCATGCCCCACTCCAGTTGCTCCACCACATGAAGGATGCCAATACAAAGGTCACTCATTGGTATCTGGTCCTTCAGCCCTTTAAATTCGAGGTGGTCCACAGGCCGAGGGCACAGATGGTGGTGGCAGATTACCTCTCCTGCCAAGAGGGGCAGTCAGCTGCATGCTGGATGGCTCCCTGGCCTGAGTCGGGCGTTAGGGGTATGTGGCAGTAGGGGCATGTTCAAGCATCAGCTGTGAACGGTGAGGAGGCAGGTTGAACCAGCAGGTAACATGTGATGAGGTGCACCTGTGTCAAATTACTGGCTGTCTATTAACCTCCGTCTCTGTGTGTCTTTCAGACAGTCAGGAATGAGAGAGAGAGCTGTAATACCCCAGTCGTGTGTGTGTGTGTGTGTGTGTGTTTGGTGAAAGAGTCACTGAAGTGTGTACAAATAAAGGAACTCACCTGTTCTGAAGCCTGCTTCCTGTTCCTTTGTTTCCCAAAATCAGAGATCTGTCACACTGGCACTGAAACCTGGGACTGAGGGACAAACACTGCCATGGGATCCTAATCAATCTAAGAACTCCTCCAAATGCTTGGCAACAACCTCGAGCACCAGCAGCATGCTCTCATCGCGCTGTCTGTCAACCTGGACCAGTGCTTCCAGGATCTGCTTGAAGCCCAGGCAGAGGATTGGCAGGTAAAACAGAGCTGGGTCCAGTCTGAGGGTGCTCCAGCCGGCATTCCTGCAGCCAGCGTGCCTGTCTAACTGGTGAAGATGGGGCTGCAGGACAACTTCGATGCCTTCATAGAGTTGTTTGAGCATGTTGTGGAGGCAAGCTCCTGGCCAACCTCACAGTGGGTGGTTCACCTTCTACCCCTCCTGTTGGGGAAGTCACAGCTTGTGGCTTGAAAGCTCCTGGCCTCCAACATGCTGGAGTATCCCCACCTGAAGCAAGCCATCCTAGAGTGGGTCGCACATGGCCCAGAATATTCTTCTGTGTGCTAAGAAGCCAGATACAACCACACTGAACCCCCTAACCTAAATGTATGCAATAACGTGATAGTCAGTATGTATGATCCTAAAGTGAATGTAACCAAAGGGGCACAGACTTACCACCAAGCTTCTGCACCAGCACATATGGTGTCTTGCATAGACGGTGAGCTCATGCATGGAGCCACTCCTTCTCCACTCCACTCCAAAGTTAATATGTTTGGGGAAAACCCCGAAAGTAAAATAAACGAAAATAACGTGCTTCCAACTTAAATCCAAAAGGGAGGCGAAACGCAAATCCACCGTACAATTCAACGGTCACAATAGTTGGCTGTCTTCTCATTCAAACAAAACTGGGTCTCTCATACATTCTTGCTCGTAAGCTTATATAGGCCCAGCTAGCCAAACCAGCAGAGTAGCAGCAAGCCAGTGCCCCCTGGTGGATATAATGTGTTTGTGAACATGTACTGTCTATCTACAGTGCAACTACCAGGATACAACATCCTAACATCCCTCCCCCCTTTAAACAAACAAACAAAAAATCCTCTTTTCATCAAACTTTAGTGTTTTTTTTTTTTTTTAAGGCTTTACTTTTATATAAAAGCATGCTGACCAACCAAATACTAGGCCTAATGGGGCCCATTCTAATTATAATCACTACAACCCCCCCTCAACACCTCAGGTCTCATCCTTCGGCTGTAATCGCGATAGCACATCAGCAACTACATTGTTCCTGCCAGCAACATGCTTGACTATAAGGTTGCCAGACTATAAGGTTGGAGCACCAAGCCCCACCGGAACACTCTCTGATTGGAAGTCTTAAACTTGGCCAGGAAAGTCAGAGGGTTGTGGTCAGTAAAAACCATAACATCACCATTAGACCCAGACAAATAAACTTCAAAATGCTGAACAGCTAACACCAAAGCTAGAGCTTCTTTTTCAATAGTAGAGTAGGCTCTTTGATGCTGGTTTAACTTCTTTGAGTAATAAGCCACAGGCTTATCCAGACCTGCTGAATCTGCCTGTAACAATACTGCACCTATACCTACATCACAAATGTCAACTGTGAGTTTGAACGGTTTACTGAAGTTGGGAGCTACCAACACTGATTCACAGGAAAGAATGGCCTTGATTTGATTAAATGCCCTCTCACACCCACTAGTCCAAAGAAATTTCACCCACTTCCTCAGAAGATTGGTCAGAGGCTCAGCTACAGTCGCAAAATTGGGAACAAAGCGCCGATAAAAGCCACACATTCCCAACACCTGCATAACCTCACACCGCGTCTTGGGGACCAGCAGATCTATGATGGCCTGTATCTTAGCCCGCCTTGGAAGCATCTTTCCTCGTCCCACCAAATGACCCAAATAAGTCACCTGACCTTTCCCAATCTCACATTTGACTAGTTGACTACCAACCCTGCCTGCTGCAAGCATTGTAATAACTGCCGGAGATGCTCAAGGTGTTCGACCCATGTATCACTATGGACTAAGACATCATCTATGTACACCACCACATTAGGGAGGCCAGCTGTCACCCTACCCATCAACCTTTGACAAGTTGCAGGCGTGTTCTTCATTCTAAATGGGAGTACATTACACACATATAGACCATCAGGCATTGCAAAGGCTGAGATCTCCCTGGCGCGAGCTGACAATGGGACCTGCCAGTACCCTTTAAGTAAATCAAATTTAGTCACAAATTGAGCTTGACCTATGTGATCAATACAATCCTCAAGTCGAGGAATAGGGAAAGCATCGGTTCGCGTCACCTGATTGACTTTGCGATAGTCTATGCACAGTCGCCACGGCCCATCAGGTTTAGGCACTAGTACCACAGGCGAACTCCAATCACTTTGCTTTGGCTCCACTGCCCCAATCTCTTCCATATAAGCCAGCTCTTCCTTAACCCTGGACAGCTTCACATGAGACAGCCTATAGGGATGTTGCTTTATAAGGTCTGCCTCACCAACCTCAACATCATGAACCACCAATGTATTAAGACCAGGATGATCTCTGAAAACCCCACTAAATTCTTCAAACAACCTACACACATCCACCCTCTGCTCAGAAGACAAATATGTAAGATTTTCTTCCAACTCCCCCAATGCCGCTACATTACACAAGTGAGCTGTAACAGGCTCCACACCTACCATATTATCCTCCCCCTCCCCCTCAAAATCCGAGGACATGCAGGACACCATAACCAGGGCTGAACGACCATGATATGGCTTCAAAAGATTAATATGGCAGAGCCGTGTTTTCCGCCTACCATCTGGAGTGCTGATGACATAATTACGCTCTCCCACCTTCTTAACAACACTATATGGTCCAGCAAATGCTGCACTCAGACCACCTCACATTGGCTTCAGTACCAAGACCTTATCCCCCACTGAAAAAGATTGAGCCACTGCCTTCTTATCATGCTGACATTTCATTCCCTCACGTGAAACTTCCCAATTGCCCTGAGCTACCTCACAGGCAGCTACCAAGCGCTCTTTAAAACAGGACACATACTGTAATAAACCCCCTCCTCCTGACTGGCTAAAAACTGTTCCTTAACCATCTTCAGGGGACCACGAACCTCATGGCCATAGACCAATTCAAAATGGGTAAACCCAGTAGAGTCATTAACACAGTCACAGATAGCAAATAATAAAAAAGGAATTGAACAATCCCAATCACCAGGGAACTGCACACAGTAGGCATGCATCATAGATTTTAAAGTCTGATGATACCTCTCGATAGCCCCCTGTGATTGAGGATGATAAGCAGAGCACACCACCTGGGCTATCCCCAGCTCAACCATTGCTTGCTGAAAAACACCAGATGTAAAATTGGTGCCACGATCTGACTGAACCTCTTTAGGCAACCCAAAGCAAGAGAAAAACTGAAGCAGAGCATCCACAACAGACCGAGTTTTTATATTACGAAGAGGCATTGCCTCTGGAAACCGTGTAGTCACATCCATGATGGTAAGCAAATACTCAGAACCCTTCTTCGTCTTAGGTAGTGGCCCTACACAATCAATTAAAACACAAGAGAACGGTTCAGCTACAATGGGTGGAGGACATAAAGGCGCCACTGGAATTTTCTGGTTGGGCTTCCCAGAAACCTGACAAGCATGACAAGAGCGAACAAAATTGACCACATCTTTATGCAAGCGTGGCCAATAAAAACGCCTCATAATTTTTGCTTGAGTCTTATGAATTCCTAAATGTCCAGCCATAGCTGTTTCATGGGCCAACCGCAACACTTCCTGTCGAAAACAGGGGGGAAGCACCACCTGCTCAACCACTGCCCAGTCCTCATTGGCTGGTCGGTCTGGTGGCCTCCATTTGCGCATCAAGACATCGTTTTGGAGGTAGAATCCCTCAGCTATCGTCTGACTTTCCTCGAAATCAGCGGCTGCCTCTCTCAGATTGAAAAGCTCACAATCCTTTTTCTGAGCATCAATAAGGGCAGCAGGACTAAATTTACAACTAGCGGACACAATTCCCACTGCTTCAAGGGATGGCGCTGATGATTTACTAAAGGTCTCATCACATGTCTTGTCAGAAAATGTGCACTTAGACATAGCACAAGTGACAATACAAGCCAGAAAAACTGTTGGAAACTGAGTCTCTAAAGCCTCAGGACTTGAACAAGGAAACACACTAACCACAGGTGATATACACACCTGGTTCCCTGGCAAGTCATTCCCCAACAACAGACTAACACCCTTAACAGGCAGTGAAGGCATCACACCAATGGGGACACAGCCATTAACCACATTAGACCTCAAAAACACATTGTAGAGAGGAACAGACCCATACTCCCCACCTACACATTCAACCAGCACTGACGTCTTCAGAGATGATCTCTCTGGGAGCTCTAAAACTCCAGCTAACAGCAAAGACTTTGCTGCTCCAGTGTCTCTCAAAATGGTAACCATCACTTCAGGCTCTCCCTCAGAAACTGAGACAGAGCCCTCAGAAACAAACCCTTAAAAAACGGGTCAATTACAACCCATGTTACTATACTACTTCTATCCATATCCAACCCCTGCATAGAACCAGGCATGACTAGAGCAACTTCTTTACAAACTTCCTTTCTACCATGATCCAAGCACCCTCTCCTTTGCAAAATAGGACAATGTGATTTAATATGTCCAAGTTTTTTGCAGTAATGACACCTAACGTCATCAAAGGACCCCTTAGCAGCACTAACAGTAGGCTGACTAACCATAGGCTGACCAGCACCAAGTGGACCTTTCACAGGTACCAGAGAATCACCTTTACAGCAACCATCACTTCTCTTCTCCTCACCTGCATGACGCGAAGGAGCACCACCAGACTTCCCTGACCACACTCCTCTGTGTATCAACACATAGTTATCCGCCAATTCAGCAGCCTTAGAGGCAGACTGTACCAGCTGCTCATTTAGATGGACTTCAAGCTGGCGTGGGACACTAAACTTAAATTGCTCTAAAAGCATCAACTGCCTGAGCTCCTGAAAGGTGTAAACTTCACTAGCCCTGAGCCACTTATCAAACAGCAACTCCTGTTGCCTACAAAGATCTCCATAAGTTTGCCCAGCTTTTAATTTCTCAGTTCGAAAGTGCTGATGATATGCCTCTGGAACGAGCTCGAAAGCTCCAAGTACGGCCTTTGTCACAGCCGCATAATCCATATCATTCTCAGAACTGAGTGCAGCATAGGCCTCCTGAGCCTTTCCAGTCAACTCCCTACGCACCAACGTCACCCATTCTTCCCTAGGCCACTATTGTTCATGTGCAATGTGCTCAAATGTGTCAAAAAATACATCTACTTGATCTACACTGAACTTCGGCATTAAAGCAAAACACTTACTCAAATCAAATCTGGTTTCGTGAGTGTGCTGACGCTGATTATCTTGCTGTCTAACTTTAGCCCGTTCAAGCTCCAATTTCATTAACTCCTTAGCCTCTTCCCTATCCTTCTGAAACAATTCCATTTCTTTGACTTTCCTCTCCAAATCTCTTTCCTTTCTCCTCTCCTCCTCTTTGTTTAACTGTTTTCTTTTCGCAGCTTCTGCCTCTAAATCAATGACACCCAAACGTAACACGTTTATGATTTCATTTTTCTTTGCATCTTGAGAGACTTCTTCACAAAATTCAACTAAAGTAAAGAGATTTGGCTTTGTTAGCCGAACTAAACGCGCATGGGTTACTTCCTGTTCCATGAATTCCTATGCATTAAACTCAGACATCGCTATTTTTAGCAAACACAGGCAAACTGAAACTACACCATCAACCAATAAGCCAGATGCAATGACAGCATTGAAAAACGGAGCAAACAAATTGTGTGCCTAGCACAACACTAACGTGACCAAAACTGCACAGAATTATCCAAATTAGGCCTCGCACAAACCACAAGAGATGGGCCTACAAACTGCAGTATACAAGTCACAACAGACCAACCAAACACTAACTTCCAAAGTTACCACACACAAAGACTTCTACAAACGCAGCTGATGTTAAACAACACACCCATCGCTACCAGAAGCAACCGAGTTAAAAACAAAACCGCGTTACCCACAACACAAACAGCGCTCTCAGATGAGCCCCCACACTGTTAAGAAGCCAGATACAAACAAACTGAACCCCCTAACCTAAATGTATGCGATAACATGATAGTCAGTATGTATGATCCTAAAATGAATGTAACCAAAAGGCACAGACTTACCACCAAGCCTCTGCGCCGGCACAAGCAGTGTCTCGCGTGGACGGTAAGGTCATGCACGGAGCCGCTCCTTCTCCACTCCCCTCCAAGGTTCATTTATTTGGGGAAACCCCCAAAAGTAAAATAAACGAAAGAAAACATGTTTCCGACTTAAATCCAAAAGGGAGGCGAAATGCAAATCCACCGTAAAGTTCAATGGTCACAATAGTTGACTGTCTTCTCATTCAAACACAACTGGTCTCCCATACATTCTTGCTCACAAGCTTATATAGGCCCAGCTAGCCAAACCAGCAGAGTAGCAGCAAGCCAGTGCCCCCTGGTGGATATAATGTGTTCGTGAACATATACTGTCTAACTACGTACAGTGCAACTACATCCTAACATTTATCCTGCCCCAAGTGTTCAGCCATGGGATTAAAGTGAGCTGTATGGAACAGGAGTTCCCTACGGCTCTTAAGGATTAACAACTGGGTTATTTGTTCTCTGGTTTGAGTGTCCTGTGCACTCAATACAGTCTATCTTTAATAATTGTGAAATATGGGAAGATGGGTGCTGCATTTGGCTGGAGAGTTTGACCATCGATTACTCTCACTTGGTCAAACAAATGCCGCAGAGTCTCGTCCTGTGACTGCTCTAAAGGGACTTCCTCAAGGGAATCCCTGAGAGTGGGAGGTGGGGAGGGTTGCTCCTCACTCCTCGTATTGTTCTGAAGTGGTGATGATGTGGACGGCTCGATGATAGCTTCTTCAGTCAATGCCACACCGCGATCCCCCTGTAATGTTTTACAGCAGGACCCACTCCCTACTATGTATTCCATTAAGGTTTGAAATCCTGGCCAATCAGTCCTCAAAATCAGCAAGTGGGTGAGACAAGGATTAACCGCTGCCTTAATTCTATGGTTTTGGCCCTGGAATAGAATATGGCTGGACACTAGAGGATAATTGTGAACATCCCCATGTACACACAACACCTTCACCACTTGTGCTCTCCCCAGTGCCTCACCTTGCACCAGGCTTTGGTGAATTGAGGTTTGATTACAACCGGAATC
Organism: Occidentarius platypogon; assembly: GCA_027574745.1. NCBI lineage: Eukaryota > Metazoa > Chordata > Actinopteri > Siluriformes > Ariidae > Occidentarius > Occidentarius platypogon. The sequence continues at coordinate 28,114,722 of JAOBRE010000015.1, forward strand.
CACCAATGTGTGATATGTATCCCCTTGAATGCTTACTGGTATGCAATACATTCCAGCCCTATCAGGGGCGGTCTCTGGTGCATTGGGGATGCAGATTACAGCTCCCACCTCCATTGCTGAGCCCTGACTTGGGAGATGCTCCGGCTCCCCGCCGCGTCAGCACACCGGCCCAAGCTTTCCTTCTGCACTGGCATTATAGGCGTCACTCACCTGAGGGGGAGAGGACACAGACATGGAAGAGGGAGATGGGAGGACACCGCAGGTGCGATGGGCCAGCTGGGGAGGAGCCGGCTGACACCTCCGCGGTGGGGGAACGGGGTGGGGAAGAGAGAGAGGGGGGGAAGGAGAAAGAGAATGAGGAGAGGAGTCTCATCCACCTGCCGTTAGAACCGCCTCCAGATGGTCCTCCACCAACTCGATGGCTCATTCTAGTGATGCCAGGCGACTGGACCCACTCCGCCATTCCTTCTGGAAGTCGAGAGGTGAACTGTTCCAGTGCCACCAGATTGATGATCCCGTCAGCGTCACGGTCTTCCACCCTCAGCCACTGCCAACAGGCATCCCAGAGTTGCTGGCTGAATGCGAACAGCTGGCCAACCTCCTCCAGCATCAATGTCCGGAAGCGCTGGCGGTGTTGTTCTGAGAAGTGGCCGACATGCTGCAGGATGGCTTTCTTCAGGTCAGTGTACCGAAGCTGGCTGTCAGCAGGCAGCTAAAGTGCTGTGAGCTGCATCTCACCTGTCAGAAGCAGGAGGAGGTGCACCATGTGCTGCTCGAGTGGCCACCCCCACGTTTTGGCCGCTTGCTATAAAAGAGTGAGGAAAACTTCTGGATCGTCCTGTGGGCCCATCTTCATGAGGATGGTGTGAGGAGGGTCCGCTGTGGTGATGGTCAAAGCAGCTGCCGACATGAGCAGATGCCGGACGCCTGGTAATCTTCTTGCTGGGCCAGCATCAAGGCTTCAAAGCGTTGCTTTTGCTACTTCTGGAGGGCAGTCAGCACTTGATGCTGGTTCTGCTGGGCAGTAGTATGGATGAGCTCTTTGAACGGGGAGGACTCCATGTGGTGGTTCCCTTCTGTACCTCCTGGGTTTTGGCACCACTGTAACAGTTCCATGATGTGGGTGGAGTACAGAAGCATGGCAGGCGAGAGTTGATGTTCTCACACACACTTTATTTTATTTGTTTCTGTAGCTTTTCTGCTGCACGCACTCACACTCTCTGTCACACATGTAGTACTGGTCGGGAGAGCTCCTTGCTCTCTCCCTCCTTTTTCTATTCCCGGTCACTGCAACACAGACACACAACATTAATTAGGCACAGGTGCATTAACTTTGCCATCTTCCCTGGCCCCACCCTCCATTCACAAACCGATGTTAGGCCACGCCCCCACTGCTACACCTACATTGACATCTTAATCTACTCCCCAGATGAAGACAATCATCTCGAACATGTCAGGTCTGTACTCTCCCACCTGCTCGAGAACCATCTCTACGTCAAGGCAGAAAAATGCAAATTTCACGTCAATCAGATCTCATTTCTAGGGTACATCATCAGTTCCAAGGTAGTAAGCATGGACCACGCAAAGGTCTCAGTAGTCACATTATGGCCTCCTCCCACATCAGTTAAGGAGCTGCAACACTTTTTGGGATTTGCAAATGTTTACCGCCGCTTCATTTGGGGCTTCAGTATCATCGCCATTCCTCTAACCTCACAGAGTTTCGGGGGAAACCCAAGCTGCATCTGGTCACCTTCTTTTCAAAGAAGCTCACACCTACAGAAAGGAACTACAATTTTGGTAATCGAGAACTCCTAGCTATTACACTGCCCTTGGAGGTGTGGAGACTTTGGCTGGAAGGCGCCACACACCCGTTCACGATCCTGACTGACCACAAGAACTTAGAATACTTAAAGACCACAAAATGTCTGAACCCATGGCAAGCTAGGTGGGCCCTGTTCTTCACCCACTTTCATGATATCCTACCGCGCTGGCTCTAGAAATACCAAAGCTGATGCTCTTTCCAGAATCCATAATTCTTCACCCCCATACCTCTGAACCAACTCTGATATTACCACCTGAATGTTTGGTACAAGCCATCACATGGGACATAGATAAAGAGATCAAGCAGTCACAAACCCTGAACCCTCCTGAGAACTGTCGTCCTGGACTTCTGCATGTCCCACCTGACCTCAGAGGGAGAATCATCATCTGGGCCTATATTTCCCCTGCCACTGGTCATCCCAGCAGTCACCACACATACCAACTCATTAAGAACAAGTATTAGTGGGAGAACATGATCTCAGATATCAATCATTTTGTCTCCTCATGTTCTGTATGCACTCAAGCCAAGGTACCACGTGCTCCACCTGCCAGGAAATTATG
>JAOBRE010000016.1:371588-384424 GCA_027574745.1 Occidentarius platypogon
GGGTTTTCGCGCCCAAACCACAGGAAGTCCATACAAGGTTATAGAAACCCTAATGAGGCTGAGGTGACAATCTAGTTAAAAAAAAAAGTTAGAAAAATTACAGTGGGCGCTTTTCTAATATTCTTGTACGGATATTGAAAAAATGTATGGTCTGACAAAGGGAGGGGGTCACAGGCACCCCAGGACACCCCCCAGCTACGCCCCTGTACACAACTTTTATAATGTGAAAAAAAACAAACAGATGTGATGTGTGTTTCAGGCTGGAGCAACAGCTGGAGCGCCCCCTACTGGAGCCATGCAACCACCCATGGGGGGGCAGCCTGCATTCAGCCTGGTGAATAATAAACATTATTATTATTATTATTACTGCATGTATAAATAAGAGTGAAGTGTTATGAGCTAATGTACACTGCCTGGTCAAAAGGAGTCACACACAGATCTGATTATACTCGAGGCAGTGCTTAAAAAAACAAAACAAAAAAAAACGCCCCCCCAAAAAGTCACACTCTAATATTTAATTGCTCCGCATTTATCTTTGATTACGGCACACACTCACTGTGGCTTTGTTTCAACAACTTCATACACTGTCACAATATTAATTTCATCCAGAGCTGCGTTAATGTTCCTCTGAGATCTCGTCTCCACTACAGGAGCGTCGAACCTCTCTGTACAATCTTCTCCAGCATCCCAGAGACTCTCAGAGGGGGTTAAGGTCGGGACTCTGTGGGGGTTAATTCATGTGTAAATGATTCCTCGCGCTCCCTGAACCTCTCTCTCACTGTCTGAGCCCTAATTTTATTCCATCAGGGAATTAAACCCCACTGATGAGATGTGAACCTGGTCGTTCAGTACATTCAGGATGTCAGCTGACTTCATTTTATTGCTCCGTAACGTTGCAGAGTCTTGACCTGACCAACTGAACCAACCCCAGATCATCACACTGCCTCCAGAGGCTTCTACAGTGGACACTGTGCATGATGGGGCGGAGCTTCATGAGCTTCCCTTCTTACCCTGGCACGCCCATCACTCAGGAACAGGGTCAGTCTGGGCTCATCGGACCACATGACCTTTCTCCATCACTCCAGAGTCCAGTCTTTATCTCCCAAGCAAACTGAAGCCTTTTCTCCTGATTAGTCTCACTAACGAGTGGGTTTCTTACAGACACACAGCTGTTTAGCCCCAATCCTGGGAGTTCTCATCCCACTGTGAGGGGAAATGATCTTAATTTCACTATTAAACACAGCCCTGAGTTCTACTCTCAATTGTTTTACAATTTGACTTCATCAAGTGTGTCAGTGACCTTCAATCACAGTCAGTTAAGATTTTTTTTGCCCACATTTTCTTCTGTGAAGTTGTCGGTTCATCTCGATCCTTCCAGGTGTTAATAATGTGTTGGTCAGTTCTGAACCCAATTCCAGTTGTTTCAAATCAAATCTAATTAGTTGTTTTCTTTGCTTGATGCAGGACAATAATCTGACCTTCTGAAACACAGGAACATCTTTTCCACGAGCGCGGGACACACCTTCGACATGGCTGTTAAAGAAACGAGAATCTACTCACTGCATCAGTGAGAATTAAAAGAATAGCTGCAGCTGAAACTCGTTAATCACTGCAGTAATTATCCAATCAAACGCTTTTAAGGAGTTGTTTATTTAAATCCAGATAGTGACTTTATTTTGGCCAGGCTGTGTGTGTGTGTGTGTGTGTGTGTGTGTGTGCGCGCGCGCACGCTATATTTGTTTTTTTGTGTTTTGGGTGTGTTGTGTATGTTGGTATGTGTTTCCTGTTTAACATTGACATGAAAGATCAGGTGTTGTGTTATCATCACTTTTGCTCGACAGAAGCACTGAGTACAACAATAAATCAGGATCATGTGATCACATGTTCTGTGTGTGTGTGTGTGTGTGTGTGTGTGTGTCTAGCAGCTGCTTTCACTGATAATCAACCTGCCTTTTTAATGACTGCAATTACTGACTGCTAATCTGTGTGTGTGTGTGTGTGTGTGTGTGTGTGTGTGTGTGTGTGTCCTTGAGTTACATTACTAAGCAAACCATGTAACCATGGCAACAGTGTCTGGCACTTTATAAACACAAACGTGAATCAGAACAATAATGAAAATTGTTCCATTGAAAAGTGTGTGTGTGTCCCAGTGTGAAGACAATCCCTAACCCTAACCATTTTATTCACCAATCTACAGCGAACATGGAAGTTACCATAGCAAGTAAAGTGCCACTTTAACTGTGGAGTCATTTATAAATCACACAAGGAACAGTTCAGCAATATGAACCATCAGCAGTTTTACTTAATCATGAACTAAACCATGATCTCACTTACACTAAACCGAGTCCGCAGAAATTATACACCTTATACATTATACTGATGATTCGTGTATAAATCTCTTCAAACTAAAGCTTCTCTTCCTGCACACACTCTGATTCATCCCACTGTATTCCTCTGCCTTTTCCACACTGGCTGTCTGCGTGTGTGTGTGTGTGTGTGTAAGAGTAAATAAATGCCACAGACAACACTGCTTGTAGCACCTCATCATCAGATTTGGAATGTGGTGGTGTGTTGGAGAATCATGTTCAACGAACATCACAGAAGTGTGTGCGTGCGCACGCGCGCGTGTGCGGAGTGGTATGTGTTGAGACAGGAAGTAAGATCATCACCCTTTTTTCATCACCACAACCACGTCAACTGCTTCGCTTACATTTTATTTAAAACAACTATAAAGACCCTGATTTTTCACTCTGAGTCTCTGCACTCGGTTTCCTCCTCAGATCTGATCCAGGCCACACAAGAGTCAAACGTGAACATCCCTCAGATGGCTGACACACTGTTTGAGCGAGCGGGGAACGCCAGCTGGATCGTCGTGTTTAAGGCTCTGGTCACTACACATCACCTCATGGTCCACGGAAATGAGGTCAGACCCCCAGCATTACACGCAGTACATTAACCATATAATAATATGATATTACAATCTCACATCAGAGAAAGTTGGGATGGTATGTTGAGTTGAAGTTGAAATTGAAACTGAAAACAATGATTTATGTATAATCTTTCACCTGTATTACACTCAAAACAAAATAATTGATGTTTGACCTCATGAATTTTATTGTTTTTTTCAAAATAAACACTTATTTCAGTTTAGATTCTTGCAATACATTTCAAAAAAAGTTACAACCCCAATTCCAAAAAAGTTGTATAAACTGTAAATAAAAACAGAATGTGATAATTTGCAAATCACCGAAACCCCATATTCCATTGAAAATTATACAAAGACTACATATCAAATGTTGAAATTGAGAAATTTTATTGTTGTTTGAAAAATATACACTCATTTTGAATTTGATGTCAGCAACACGTTTCAAAAAAGCTGAGACAGGGTTAGGGTTAGGAAGTAGAGGTAACCCAGCGCAAGCAAGCAGCCATCCGCTCCTGCAGCCATAAGGGCACTGGTCACGCACCCGCTTGTCACACTGGGGGTGAAAACGGCGATCGCGGAAAGTTGGGCGAGGAATGCGAGAGCGTCTCCCAGCAGTGACCTTCAGGGGGAAATGTTGTCTCAACATTGGGCTTTACTGAGGCCGGCGCTGTCTCAGGGAGCCAAATGTCGATAAGATAGAAATCTCAAGCATGGCCTTGAGTTTGTCCTGAACAACAATTTTCTTGTGCTTGGGTAAACGGTAGGGGTGGCTTCATACCACCACTGGGGCAATTTGAAGTGGTGTTCTATGAGGTGAGTGCAGCCGGGAAAGGGCGAGAACACATCGGAAAATTCCATTTGCAACTTGGCAACCTCCATGTATTGGGCCAGTGAGAGGTTGTCTCCACAGGGGACTGAGGTAGGTTGAGCAATTACTTTTGTTTTTACCTCTATCCCCAGCTCTGCCCTCTCTGGAACTACCAATGCCAAGGTGACCCCCTCATTCCATAATTTAAGGAGGTTGAGGTGGTATACTTGCTGCGCCCCAACCCTATCCGTTTGCTTCACCTCAGAGTCAACATCCCCAACTCGCCATGTGACCTCAAAGGGCCCTTGCCACTTAGTGAGTAATTTAGAGCTTGATGTGGGTAATAATATGAGCACTTTATTTCCCAGAGTGAACTCTCGAAGGCACGCATCCTTGTTGTACAGCCGAGCCTGCCATTCTTGTGCCTGCAGCAAATTCTCTTGGGTAAGGTAGCTGAGTGTGTGGAGTTCTGCGTGCAGATTCAAGAACATATTGAATTTCATTTTTATTGTTAGAAGGCCCCTCCTCCCAATTTTCGCACATCACATCTAGGATGCTGTGAGGCTTACACCCATATACTAATTCGAATGGGGAAAACCCCATGAAGGCTTGTGGAACCTCTTGTACTGCAAAGAACAGGGGCTCAAGCCATTTATCCCAGTTGTGTTTGTTTTCATTCACAAACTTATGAATTAGGTTTTTAAGGGTTTGGTTAAACCGTTCAACCAAGCCATCTGTTTGTGGATGATATACACTTGTGTGGCTGGATTTAACCCCCAGTAACTTGTAGTTTATGAAGGCTGAATGACATAAATGTAGTGCCCTGATTAGTCAGGATTTATTTTAGAATCCCTTATTTACTTACTGCAATGAGGACTTTGCTCGACATCCACTGACACAATTCTTCCAGTCATCTCTGTTGGCCATGGCAATTTGGAGTTTATCATATGTGAGCCCAGTATCTTCAAGTAATTGGTCAATGTACATTTTTGCAGGTCTTCCTCTGGCATGTCTCCCATGAGGTGGTTGCCATAAGAGCACATCAGCTATGAGTTCCTCTTTGCTGCGCCAACAATGGTTTGTGAATCTCAGTCTATATTTTTGAATGGTTTCTGAGATTCAGGGAAGTTCTCCATAAAGTTCTTTAATCATGATGTGTTGTTTCCATATGTTGAGTGCAACATGAAGCATTCTAGTGTATGCACCATTTATTGATTTCTTCATTGATTTTGTCATTGTCCATATAATGGAACCATATACTAGAATCGATTCAACTGCTGCTCTGAAGAAGTCCCTTTTCATCTTCTGTGAAAGGTTTGATTTCCATACCTTATCAAGGCCGTCCACCACTCCCCAAGCTTTTCTGATTCTAGACTCCATGTCTTTCTTGAATTCAGCTATAAAACTTCCCAAGTATTTGAAATCATCCCCTGATTTTATTTCTTCACCATTCAAAGAGTGCAGAATTGTATCATGCATTTGATTGAAAGACATGTATTCGGGTTTTGAGGCATTAATGTAAAGTCCTATTTCGCTTGCAACTTTCTCTACACTATGTAAGAGAGTCATGGCATCATTCAGATGGTCACTGATTGCTGCTAAATCATCAGCATAATCAGTGTCTGTGATCTTCTTTGCTGGATGTCTTCTGCTTCTCCTTTATTCAAGTGTAAATCCTCCGTCGTGGTTGGTGTCAAGAGCCTTTCTAAGGACATAGTCAAGGCAAATGAAGATGAATGGTGCCAGGGTATCACCTTGAAGAACCCCTGCAGTTATCTAAAAAAAATCTGTTTCACCATCAACTGATCGAACATGTGCCTTGCTGTTATGGTACAGCATCATGATGGCATTGACTGTTTCCTCTGGTAATCCATAAGCAAGCAAAATTTCTTTCAATTTTCCTCTATGAACAGAATCAAACACTTTGGTAAAATCAATAAAGAGAAGAACTGCTGGTAAGTTTTTGCTTTTCACTCCTTCACTAATGCGTCTGATGGTGAGAATTAGTCCAGCAGTGGATCTATTAGCACAGAAGCCATTTTGGTTTTTGTGTAATATTTTCTCTAGCTCAGGTTGTATTCTTTTCAGCAGCATTAGGTCGGTATTCGGTAGGCAATTGCCGAATTGGAACAAAAACAATTATTTTATCTTGGCCTGAGTTATAACTTATTGACAGGAATTACTATTATACTAACAATTATGTCAGTAAAAGATTCTAACAACAGCTGGTATTGGTAATTATGAATGTAAACAAAGACAGATGGTCTGTTACAATCATCCCTCCACCATATCCACTTGTCAGCTTGCCAAGATCTGAGTGGCAGTCACTCACCTCATTGTGGTTGTCAATGTGACCGTCCTGGTACGGCTCAAACCGGTAGGGCTCTATCCTGAGCCCTACATTCTCCCTCTCCTCCTCTGCCTCCTCCTCTTCCCAAGTGACTTCTTCTCTTCATTCCCATCATACAAGACCGCCCACATGTTTTCAGCCAAGTTCTGTCAGCATGCCTTCCAGGCAGGACTTCACTGATCTTACGTCATTTCCAGTTTGGGCCATGCCTCAGGCCCAAGTGCATGCCTCAGGCCCATTTTTGTTAGAATGACATGGAAACCCACAGACACAGTAGCTGAGTGCCTGCCAACACAAGCAGGTTCTGGAATGCCTGTTGATCCTCCTGCTGAGCCTGCAGCAGGGCTTCAAAGCACTGCTCATGGTTTTGGCTAAGGGTGAGCAGCACTTGGTGCTGGTTTTGCTGGGGGACAGTGAGGGCATGGCCCTTGAAGGGCAAGGACTCCATACGGGTGGTTCCCTTCAGTGATCCCAGGTTTTGGCACCAGTGTAATTGTCTCTTGGGTTGGGTGGAACACTGAAGCACCGGACAGGCGGGTTTTGTCAAATTGGTTTATTTTTGCAACATAAAAAGATCACTTTTCAGCAAAAAACCCCACCAGGCTCAGGCACACATTCTCGAGCTGGGAGATAACTGCCTCCTCTCTGCTCTCTCCTCCTTAACAGCCCTGCACCATCACTGAAGGACACACCCACCCACAAACTCAATTAGACACAGGTGTGAGTGTTTCACCACTCACCATCCCTGGCCTTACTCTCCATTCACAAACCGGCACTTGACCAATCCCCCATTGCCACACATACTGTATGTATACTAGCACTGTATAAAGTCTGTATTCCAAGGTCCTATGTTTTTGTCATTAGTAAGTCAACTTAATCAAGTTTATTTGTATAGCGCTTTTAACAACAAACATTGTCACAAAGCACCTTTACAGAAAATTAAAGACTTTAAACATGAGCTAATTTTATCCCTAATTTATCCCTAAAAGTTTAAATAAGTTTTAGCTTGTATTTTTGCTTAACTTTTTTTTTGTGTACATTCACTATAAAGATCAATAAGATGCGAGTTGTATTGCTGAGGTTATGATCAGTTGTGAAAGCATCACACAGGGCATGCACACGTGTGTGTGTGTGTGTGTGTGTGTGTGTGTGTGTGTGTGTGTGTGTGTAGAATGAAACAAGGAAAGAGACAGGGAGATACCAATCATTCCACATTTGCCTATTCCATTAATTAATCATTTTTAACCACATAAATGCTGTAAGACAACATGCTCTCATTACCCAGGCCCACAGCTTTTTGTTCAAGGAAATAGTTTCCCTGAAGCATCACTGAGAAAATAATTTAGCTCCAGAAAATGAGTGGTCTTTTCAAAGTTCTGAGCATCAGAGAAACAAAAGATATCTACTCACTCAGGGGTACATGTCCTGAACACCCACTCATGCTTAGGATGTGTCATGCATGCTGACTAGCAGACCTCACCTCAATCATGTCTCAGGCCTCCTCCTCCTCCTTTAATGATTTTGACAGCATGACAAATTTTACAAGAACTGTGAATATAGCACCCTTGTTTTCAAAGACATATAACACAAAAAACAATAAGGAACATAGCCAAGAAGGCTAATCATCAATGATAACTCAATAGTATGGCCTTATTTATTATTTCAATTTACTATATCTTTTCACAATAATTTGCCTGATTTTTTCATTATTAGAAACATCATCATGTTTAGAGTCCTTCTACTTTTCAATCACACCATGTGGCCACTGGTCAAGTGAAAGAATCAAGTGAGAGTCGTTGCATATCTCAATTAATACATCCTTTGGGAGCACACAACGTTAATAAGGGTTTTATAAGACAAAGAAGCTTATCACCATCTAGCACAGGCTTTTGTACTACACCTTGAGAGGCCTAACAAGGTTTTAATAACTTGCTTAATGCCAGAGGTGCTGAGTGGAGGTTACAATGAATGAGAACTACATCTAAGAGAATAATAGAGAGAAGATGGCTCAAATACACATTTATCCAAGCAGAAGATGAAGGCTGAGAGGTTGTATTTGATATTAAAGATATTCTAATTACAGCTCTGCTCTACAGTAGAACCTAAACTCAAACATTTCCAAATTTTATCTCCTCATCTGTAAGAGATACAGATGAAGAGATAAAATTCAGATCAAGCGTCTCTTGCATTGGTTAGGCAAATTATTGCCATGGCACCAGCACTTCAGTAGAATATTGTATCTAAAATTTGCATAAAGAATGACAGAATCACATAAACACACTGACAAATTGTTTTACATTAATGTGTCCATACTGAGTGCACCATGGATTTTGCTGTTGACTCAATTACAAGTAACAATGGACAGTTTTACTATACTCACATGGGAATGCCTCACCTTCACCTTGGTCATCTTCCTTGATGCTCTAATACGATGTCCACATGTCTTTTCAATTGAGCACGATCTTCCATGAGGGTTTTTAAGTCCTGCATGTTTTCCAACCCAGTGTCGTTCAGAAGTTTGTCAATATAGGTGGTTTTCCTTCTTCCACAACTTGGCCTTCTGTCAGAAGGTGTTCAGAGAACGAGTTTGTTAGTAACTTTGTCAGCATGATGTGAACAATGTCCTGCCAGTCTCATCCTTTGTTGTTGTATCTTTTTGGTTACTACTGGGAGAGTTCCGTAAAGTTGTTGGTTGGGCATATGTTGACTCCAAGATATATTTTACACCATCCTGAGCATTCTTGTGTAACAGCCATCTAACTGCTTTTTCAATGACTTGGTGACAGTCCAAGTCTCAGCACCATTGAGGAGTACAGTTTCTACTGTGGCAAGAAACAGTCTTATCTTGAGTTTGCTGCTGAGTGATGATGACCATACGTTCTTGAGCTTGTGATAAGCACTCCAGGCTAGTGCCTTCCTAACTGATATATCCTTGCTCTAACTTTCTGTCCAAGCTCCAAGATATTTGAAGTTCTCCACTACTTTCAAAGTGGTGCCATCTTTTGTCTTGAAAACAACAGGGGTTTCTTGGTTGAAGGCTTGGATTTCTGTTTTCTTGGCATTGCAACGTAAACCCACTTTTCCAGCTACTTTTTCAAGTTGTTTCAAAATTTCCTGTGCTTGGATTATTTCCTCCGTCAAAAGTGCAATGTCATCTGCAAAGTCTAAGTTAGTTACCACCAATGGTGGCACTCTTCGACTTCTCCATCATTCTACTTTCAATCCAAGTTCTTCTTCTCTGGCTCCAAAAGTGTTCCGCATGACATAATCGAAAATGATTGCAAAGAGGTATGGGGCCAGTGTGTCACCCTGTAAAACTCCAAACGTAACAAGTCAATCATTTCTCTTATAGTTTGTCTTTGGTGCACTTTTTGATCCGATATGAGATGGGATTAGTCAAAACCTACAGTACCAATCAGAAGTTCGGACACACCTACTTGATCATAACCACGAGCTGGCTTAGTGGTTAGCATGTCCCACATCTTGACCAGGAGATTGCAAGCTCTACTAGCGGTCAGGTCATACCAAAGGCCATCATAAAAATGGTACCTGCTGCTATCTGGCAATGCAGGTGCAAACTCTTGCGGTTACCAGAGAACCGGCTTCCCGCTGTAACTCTAGCTATGTAATAGGCGAGAGGTCGAGGGCTATAGAAACGGACATCGGCACCATCTAACGTGCCTCAAAAGACTGGGACAAGAGACTGCCGGGGAAGACGAGGTCTTGGCATGGAAGGGACTTTGTCTTGATTCATTCATAGTTTTTTCTGTATTTTGACTATTTTCTACACCGTAGAACAATACTGAAGACATTAAAACTATGAAATGACACGTGATAAACAAAAAAGTGTTAAAATACAAAATACGTTTCATATTTTAGATTCTACAAAGTAGCCAGCGTTTACCTTGATGACAGTTTGTACACTATTGGCATTATCTTAACCAGCTTCATGAGGTAGTCACCTGGAATGCTTTTCAATTAACAGGTGTGCCTTGTGAAAAGTTAATCAGTGCAATTTCTTGCCTTCTTAATGAGTTTGAGATCAAAAAGTAAATAGTAAATAATAAAAATACAGTAAATAGTCCTCTTCCACAACTGTAGTAATGCATATGATGTCAAGAGCCGCTCAACTAAGTAAAGAGAAACTATATCCATCATTACTTTAAGACATGAAGTGCCTTTTAATGGATAAAAATAAAGAAAATCCATTGACTTGGAAGGTGTGTCCAAACTTTTGACTGGTACTGAATACTTCCACTGAGCTCATTATGTTTGAGTTGATCACTTTCAAAGTCCCCTGGTTATTACTGAATTGATCACATTTTTGGAGAACCAGACCACAGGAACCTGCAAACCCAGTCATCATAGACCTCGATGCACTCTCCTGGACTTTCCCTCATTGTAAACCAATGCTTGTGGATCAGTACTCCGCAGGAGCTACGACTTCTAGTGCTAGTAACAAGCTGATAAAACATATATTGTCACAATATACAGAGTATACAGTTTTTATGGAAGGTGTCCACTGCCAGCTATTCTATACATACTCCATAATGCTGGTTATAGGTTATTGCTTCTCATTTGGGACACCATAGTGAAAAATCCATGACTGTGCAGATTCAGATGCTCTCCCTATAGGCTAATTTTAACTCTGTGATATCATCGTTGTTGCTGACTGACTGTAAGATCTACCTCAGTGCCCAGATGAAGATCCTCACAGCATGGGTTCATTCCATGTTGTTATATAGTGTTCAGGCTTGGGAACTCTCAGCAGCAGAGATCCAAAGATTGAAGCTTCCTGAGAAAGATGGTCGCTGGTGGATATGCCCAGAAAAATGTACCACGAAAAAGCCAAAGGGAAAAGGGTGTTGATCCTGCCTCCTCAAGTCAAAGGAGAGTTGGACTGGGCTGATAAGATTTCGAACGCCCGACTCCATCAGATCACTGACTCTCAGTCTGTTCTGAACTTCTGCCACATCCAGCATCTTAAGTACATTGCATATGTGTGCAGAATGAGCAACAATTCCATACAGAAGCAGGTGCTCTTTGATAAGAGAAAGAGTTGAAGGAAGTTAGAAGAACTACTGGGGATGGACAGGCAACAGGCCCTGAGGGTCATGATGGACTAAAAGGACTTCATGCAACAGTTAGGGCATTAACCCCAAGCAGCTTCCCCCCAAGGCTGTACACGTGCCAGTTGGGCAAAACTGATGATGATGATGATGATGATGATGATGATAATGTGGCTTGTTACTGATTGGAGGAAGTATCAGTGTTATTAACTGACCCCACTCTCCCCTTTATGGTCTTGGAGGTTTGACAGCACATTCCTCTTCAGATAGTAAATAACAAACTTTTCCATTTTAAATAGACAGGCTGTTTTGAGACTATTTCTGAGAAGACTTACAGGATAGGAAATATAATATTGGTAAAAAATTTATATATAATAACTACTTGCTCATAATTAATCAGTAAGTGCCTTGGGAAAGCCGTGAATGAAAGCATGTGAGCTTAGTGATGGTGCAATTTGCCACGAGACAGCATCACGCCCTCAAGAGAGCTGTATGTATTAATCACCATCTATTCATCTGTGTGCACTTCAGCTGCCTCAGAGCAGTGCATCAGAACACTGTCAGGGTCGCTAATGCCTGTAATTGGCCAGTTGATAAGCTCTCTCCTCGGACAAAACAGGCACGAGCCAGACTTAATATGCATGCCAGCATCTCTACTGAAAGATAAACAGCCGCCAAGGTCACAGGAACGCAACGAAGCGCTCGAGGCTCTTCCCTGCCGTTCAATCCCTGCAGCCACGTGGACCTCAAAGGGAGCTTTGAAGACGTGAGGAAGTGAACTGTGGTAAATGTGGCACTTTCATTCTGCACTAATGAGCTGACCAAGAGAGGATTTTAAACATTTTACAATAATGTGCTGATTAACTCTTTCAAAAGCCAAAGTCACATCTCAAAGAACATCCAAAAATAAATACACCTATCCAAGTGTGAATGCAAGTTACTTTCATGACCAACGAAGAAAAACTAGTGAACAAAAATGTGAAGACAAGCTATCACAAAATGTCCTTTCTGAGTGCTACTATTTACCCCATTCCCATTCACAGTGACTTTCCATTATTATGCTGTACTGGTGTCCTGTGGGAATGGGAGCAAAACTTAATCTTCCCCTTGTTGACCTAGTAATGTTTACAGATAACCTGTTGTCACGGCTCCAGTGGGAATCATAACCATCAGATTTACATGTTGTGGCCAGTTGTGATATCGGTGGCAGTGACATAAATGATGATGTAGTGTATATTCCAGGATCTAACACGGATAGCCGAAACCGCAGGTATAGTGAACCATATATAAAGCTTGTTTTTCATGTTCATACATACCCGTGATAAAGTTTCATTTATAAACTACACAAAGCAGTAACTAATAATAAAACAAGCCAGTTATAACAATATAATAATAACTATTATACATAGAGGACACTTTTCTCATGGAATAAAACCATGTATTTTGTTCCCTTCTAGCAGGTTTCATTTATTTGGTTTGATAGCATGCAATATTGCTAGCATATCACTTATCCTACATGTATTACATCACTCTACCCAATGGAGAATGAGCGTGCAATATTATTACGATATTGCATGTTGTAAAGACAGCATGACGTCACACATCAGAACTGATGCAAATATCTAATGAGAGAGTTTTCTGCTGTGACTGTGCACAATCATTTCTTTGTTCACGTGTTGAACA
>JAOBRE010000016.1:1454263-1464349 GCA_027574745.1 Occidentarius platypogon
ACACCGCCTAGTGGCCAGTGCTAGCCAGTAAAGAAATAAAACAAAAGAGACTGGCTATGATATAAGAAAATTCTACACCCCAGAAACAGATGGGAGCTCTGCTTTTAGGCAGTGCCTAAATCTATATATTATTTATTTATTTATGGGGGGAGGGGGAGGATGGAAAATGTGTCGACTGGAACAGGATTTTCTCCTTGCACATATCTGAATGTCAGAGACACCCCCCACATACTCCCCCATACTCTAAAAGGCCACTTTTTGTTTTTTCATTGTATCACAAAGTTTTATCACAACAGTTTAATTATAATACACTTAAAGCAGTCTTATTAGAGAATACTTATATTTTATAGATGTTTTAATATGTTCATGTTTCAGACTGTGTTAATTAGAATGCAATAATCAAGCTTTGTAATTAAGCATGCCATAATCAATTCAAATTAAGCATTTAGAAATTGAGATGTAACTATTAAGAAAACTTTCCCAACCCTCACTCTATTTCAAACTCTTTCTCTCTCTCTCAAACAGTTCCAGATGTGAGCTGAAACAGAGTGGTGATGTCATCACAGCCCATGTCCACCTCTCTACAGAATCCAGAAAGCAGACAGAGGACAGAAGTAGGGGATAAGAAAAAGAGAAGGGAAGGGTACGCAATAGACACCAAAAGGAAGAAAGAGGAACATTTTCCTTGGACAATAAAAGTGTGTGTGTGTGGGGGAGGGGGTTCTTTTACTCAGAGTCAAGAGAGATTATGAAACATTTATTAAACTTTTCACAAGCTGTGTGCGTAAGATCTGTACCATTTCACATTTCAGTTCAAGTTTATAAGGTGGAGTCAAGAGAATGATTACAGAACACATACTTGCACAAAGTCAGCATTTACTGTGAAGTTGACTTACCTCCATGAAACTGAAAATGACAAACATATGCATGTCTCTCTCTCTCTCTCCCACCAACAGCACCTTTATATCCCAATGGCCTGCAGTTCCTTTGGTCCAGATGTGTGTGTGTGTGTGTGTGTGTGTGTGTGCACATGTGCGTGTGTGCGTGTGCATGTTTTAAATGGGAAAGCTGCTGACGACACTTATGCCAGCATGCGGATTTGGGTTGGGGGTTTAAAGGGAGGGACACTGTTTGGATTGTTGCTATGCAGTACAGGCGTAAATAAACCATGGAGAAAAAGGGTTTGCGATATAGCCACACATAGAAACACAATCGTGTGAACACTATTTGAGATTGTTACTTTATTCTTTTCAATTTATATGTTTCTTGAGTTTAGATTGATTTAGATATCAGATGTGCAAGTATGAATTGGTTTCTGATCTTCAAGGTTTCAAAATGATCCAATTTGTAAGTATTAGTAGCACACACTCAGGCTCAGGGAGTGGAGTTTCTTATATTACCAAATTGCTGTCACACTTTCAAATTTCTGAATTTTGTATTAGATTGCACTAGAGGTATTCATCAGGTTTTCATGATCATGATACAAGTACAAAAATATGGCAAAACAATTATTTTTATATATTGTTGTTACTTTAGTGACAAGTTGCCAAGGAGGTAAAGAAGAAAAAGGGGTGGGGATAGAATAAACATATATCCAATCAAATCAGCTCCTCTCATTCCCTTTAGAAATGAAGTTGAAGCAGTGCCATCTTATTGAAAAATAATAGTTTTTTTCACTTACAGATTTTATATTGGTGGTGGGCAGCACAGTTGTGAAGCAGGTAGCATTGCTACACGGTTCCTGGGTTGATTCTGAGCTCAAGTTACTACCTGTGTGGAGTTTTAAAAGCTTTCTCTAGGTATGAATGAGTTTGTGAATATGCATTCATGGTGCCCTGCAATAAACTGATGTCTCAGCCATGGTATATTCCCAACTCATGTTCACTATTCCTGGATTAGGCTCTGGATCTGAGGCCAGGATAAAGCAGTCACTGAAAATTAGTTTTCAAGGTAGAAATAACCATAACTTACACAAATGCCTTTTCTGATATTTCTTTTAACAGTCTAAAAATCTATAGCTTATTTTAAAAATAGGTCCTTCATTTCAGGCCATAAAAATATCACATGAGCACAAAAATAACTTCTATCCAACAATAGCAATATGGTGCTGTTAGCCAACAAATCGTGTTTGTGCCCGCACAAAAACTGAGCCCACTAACTTACAATAGAAGATTAGTTTAAAACAGGAAGTTAACAAGTAGTATTTAAATAGGTAATTTCAGAATGTTTCCCCTTCTGAATTGAAAACTTCTCACTACATACCTCTGAGGTTGCTGGTTACGTGCTGATTCAGCCCAATTCTCAGACAGACATGTCAGGTTGTATTTTTAGAATGAAAGGCAGATGAAAGGAAAAGATTAAAAGAAGGAAGCAGAAAATAATTTTGCTCTGGGAGCAAGTGATGCTTTAGCCAATATCAATAAAGCATGAATGCCTGTCAAATGCTCTGTTTAAAACATTCTCAGTGTCTTTTTTTTCCCTAAACTCATTTTGGAAATATCATAGATAGATAGATAGATAGATAGATAGATAGATAGATAGATAGATAGATAGATACTGTCAAAGAAAAAAGAAAAGTACACTCTCCTTCAATTCTTTGTTTCTAGTTATTAGGGCCTAAATAACAATTGTCTACAACAATGCTTCATCTAATTGATGTTTGAGGGCATTCATTTATTCACATTATATATGTGGCATGGTGGTGCCGTGATTAGCACCAGTAGTGCTCCAGTTTCCTCCCACAGTCCAAAGACATACAGATTAGTTCAGTTGGACACTGTAAATTGTCCATAGGTGTGTATGTGAGTGTGAATGACTGCCTGTCTCTCTGTTATAGCCCTGCGATGGATTGGTGACCCATCCAGGGTGTACCCCGCCTCTCACCTGATGTCAGCTGGGATTGGCTCCAGTGTCCCTGCTGCCCACAATGGATAAATAATATAGAAACGGAAATGAATGAACTATATATACACTCACCACCCACTTTAATAGGAACTTGTTCTTGATTCTAAGATTCCTTTTTTTTGGCTGGCAGGAGTGGAACAAAATGTGGTATTCTGCTGTTGCATGCTGAGATGCTTTTCTGCTCACCATGGTTGTAAAGAGTTGCTATGTCCTTCCTGGCAGCTCAAACCAATCTGGCCATTTTCCTCTGACCTCTCCTATCAACAAGACCTTTCCACCCACAGAACTGTTCACTCAATGTTTTTTTGTTTTTCGCACCATTCTGTGTAAACTCTAGAGACTGTTGTTTGTGAAAACCCCAGGAGATCAGCAGTTTCTGAAATACTCAAACCAACACCCATCTGGCTCAAACCAACACCCAGACCACAGTGAAAGTCACACTTTGAGATCACAATTTTTCCCATTCTGATGTTTGAACATTGTGAACATTGACTGAAGCTCTTGATTTGTATCTGTGTGATTTTATGCTTTGTGCTGCTCTCAAGGGATTGGCTGATTAGAGAACTGCAGAAAACAGCAGGTGGATGGGCCGGTGAGTGTATATGCTATATCTACTGGATATGATGTACAGCCAATCATGCAGTGAGTGAAAATGCCTATTTACTCAGTCCATTCGCCACACAGAGTTTCTGAAGAGGAATCGTTCAGGTCTTAAATGGATGATGCGGCAGGTTGCCAGCTAGCAGCTTTTAAATATTTTCTCTAATCTGTATTCCCTGCAGTCCTGCCATTTCCTTTTACCAGAAATGTTTGCTGTGTACTTTCTTGGACAAATATGGCAGCATATGTCAGGTAAAGGTGAGGATAATTGTTAGCCTCCCCCACCATCAGATTGCTGTGTTGTTGTCTGAGTTAGCATAGGGGGGCATGCCAACAGAGTGAGCCTCTGAACATCCTCCGCTGATGAGCAACTGGCGAGTGAAAGCGACAAAGCTAAATCATTTTATTACCACGCACCTTATCTCACTCACTGTTGTGTCCCAGTAGCAGAACGACACACAGTGTCATTATTTATGGCACTGTTTACCTTTTACTGTGGCTGTAAAAATGAAGTGCGTGTGTGATTGTAGCTCAGTGCAGCATCAAGAGTGGCGTCGTGCCAGTAGTTGGATTATTTACAGCACAGCATGCGGTTGAATCAGCCATCACTCTACCTCACCAATGACTCGAACAAACATTGACCCTTTTAGTCTTCTATTTCACTGCGAGCATATTGAAGCATTTTAATTTACATGCTATTACGAGAGAACAAACCAAACCTCATTGCTAATTGATAAAAGGAACAGACGCTCATACCAGCTCGAAATTGACTTAAGTGCTGGTTAGCAAGTAAGATATTGTGTGGAAATGGTGGGCGATTCCCCAGGCGCCATGTGCAGCTAAGTGAATTTCAGCTTCTCACAATGACTGAAATTAAAATATGAACAGCTGAGTGAAAGAGCGAGCGTTGCTCTATGGAGCCTTTCAGTTTTGACCACACAGAAGCCAGGAGGTTAAAAGTCTCCCCCTGACCTGGCAGGGTTGCTGGGAGACAAGCAGCGAGGGCTCTCTCCAAACTGGCAGAGTTTACACAGTAATCAAATACTCATATTAAACACAGCGCAAAAGTCAAGAGCCACTCCAGTCCGAGCATGTAGCTGGTGTTATCATGCTCTCGTGGCTGTATGGGCCATTTAAGGGCCACACAGCACTAAACAAATCATATCCATGAAAAGCAAATAAAAAACCTTAATCCCCTGGGAGTATATTGGAAAACAAAGTTGTAGACTAGCACACCTGAGTTAGGGAATTAAGGTTTTCAGGATCATTCAAAAATGAGTTGTTTTAGATTTATGCACTGTGCAAAAATTATCGGTACGGCATGGAAATGAAGTCTCCATTTTGGAGAACTTCTACAATTCTTCTGCACACTTTACAGGCTCCAGAATAGCCTCCATGATTAAATTATCTGAAAATTGGTCTCTTATGTACGGTATATCTCAGTATATTACACGATCGCATGAAGATATGAAGTTTATCTTCGAGTAGTGAATGGATATATCATGAGCGAATAAACTGAATGAGTGAAATATTTTTCAACACAAGAAGATAAACTTCATATCTTTGTGCCACCATGTAATATTCTTTTTATAAATAGACACATCCACCTCCCCCCAAAAAAATTAATTAAATGCAAGTTAATCAAAAGAATTTTAATTTTGAACCGGTTTGCCATTTTGACAACACACATCAAGTCAGCAGGAAAACACTGGGAGGGACGTCATCAGAGTGAAATATCGGGAAATATGTCACTTAGATCCGCGATGTTTTTCGTATGAAAAATGTGAGATTTTCAAGACGAGAAGATAAACTTCATATCTTCAAGCCAACATGTAAAAACGTAAAAAAAAATATGTTACCCAATATCCGTCATCATTCTCTCTCTCTCTCTCTCTCTCTCTCTTTATATAATAAATATTTGGAACTAAAAAATTTGTTCTTGTCCACTGATACACTGATGCAGAATGCAAAATACACACTGAAGATAAACTTTATATGACTTTTGCATGGTATATTTTCCCCTTGTTGTTTTATTTTTGGTTATTTACTGTTTTGAGACTAATTTTTTTGGAGCAAGTAAGGAAAGCTTATAGCTACCAGTTTAGCATCATGCAGACTGCATTCCTAAATCCATCCATTATCCGTAACTGCTTATCCTGTGCAGGCCCTCGGGCAAACTGGAGACTGTGGGCAAGAGGCGGGGTACATCCTGGACAAGTCGCCAGATCATCACAGGGCGATACACGGAGACAAACAACCATTCACACTCACATTCACACCTACGATCAATTTAGAGTCACCAGTTAACCTAACCTGCATGCCTTTGGACTGTGGGGGAAACCGGAGCACCCGGAGGAAACCCACGCGGACACGGGGAGAACATGCAAACTCCACACAGAAAGGCTGCATTCCTAAATCATCCCACTCATCTCAAAACACATTGTTGTAGTTTCTGTTAAAAACATTCGGTGCTCTGTCTTGAGTTTGAAGTCATCCTGTACAAGCATCAGAATCATACCGGAGGTGTGGCCTAAAGTTTTATGATAGACTTGCATGTTAGAAATTATTTATATGTTCATAAAGCTTATGATTTTAGACTGAATTTCTTTATGCAGTTGTATTCTGTGTGATATTTTAGACATCCAGTTCGCACAAAACTAATTTGGTAGCTCAACAAAGCAATTTTCTGACAGCAAATATGTCTTTGTTAAGGGAAATATGAGTCCATTTAATTTCTCAATTCAGGTTTCAGACTTTATGACATTAAAAAAAAAAAAAAATTTTGCCACTAAAACTCTGGAAATGTACAGCTTCCTATGTTTCCACTTTATCCTTGCTAAGTGCATTAATGTTAGCTTCACAGACTCAAAGACAGACTATCATAAGTGTCAATGTCTTTTCTGCTCCAAACCTGAGAACACAGAGGTTAATGTTGGGGAGCAGGTGGTTTCCAAACAAATCTCCTGTGCAGAAGCTGTGGTTGAAAACGACTAATAAAGACATCCTTATGTCATTTCAATCTGCAGTGAATGGCATTGTCCATATTTAGTGTCGAAGTTCAGAGTGCCACCTATTCAATCCAGCCCACCTTTTGTTGAACAGCCTCTTTTGTGTCGGGCCTGACAAACTCAATGTGAAGGTCTACCGCAGAGGTTATGCATAAAAATGTAAAACGAAAAAATGACGCTTTTTTCCCTCCCCTCCACATTATTTTTGGTGACTTTGATCAATGGATGGCAGTGAATGTGTTGTGGTTGCTGGAGGGCCGGTGCGCTCAGCTGGGTGTTCGCTTGGCCTCTGTGAAAAATTTGGGCTTTCAGATTGAAACTGGCCTTCCACGAGACAAAGCCAGCGATCTAAAGCACCACCGGCTGACCACTGCGCTGCCTGTCTGAAAAGCCTCACTACTGTAGATAAATGTGTGTGGGGGTTCAAACAGGTTCATTTATTTGAACGAAACTAAGTTATTCATGAGAGTAATTCACCACAGTGAAATGGATGGAGCGGATGAAGTGATAGATCATAGATAATTAGGCAGCTATGGGTACAGCTTTTGTACACGTTTCATTAACAATAAAACAGCTTGAGAGCAGTATGATAAGGGTTTTTTTTAATTATTATTTTTTACAGATTTTATAGATTAATTTTAACTTTCTGCTCCAATCCATTGGATCTCACACCAGGAAATGTATTATATTAATTAACGAAGAGAGAAAACATGACAGAGAGGCGTAATGTGGCTCGACGCTGATCCCAACACAGAATTCATTTTTACCTTGTACCTTAATTATCATTTACTTTATAACCACTCAAAAAAGCCAGTCTTTCCTTTCTTGCTCTCTTCACCTCTGACTGTTACAAGGCACTGACACTGGAGACTCCTTCCAGAGATGAATGTTACATAAATATTTCCTAATGCACACTTTTGCATTTGAGTATAAATTATAGAATCCACTCAGAAAGAAATATTTCTCAAATCAAAAGGAATAAATCCTATAATTTATCATGAAAAATAAATGATGGAAGCAGAACATTTTTAGATTTCTTTGCACACCCTGAACTATAGGAAAGTTTGAATCAGTCCTGGAACTGTAGGTTAATGCTGGCCATCTGATCATCCTGGGGTTTTGTTTGAAGAACATAACCAATCTCATTTCATCTCTACATGGGCAAGAGGAGGCTGTCACAGTGTACCACAGTGTATGGGGTCACACCCACACATCATCCTGTCCACCCACAGTGTCCCAGGAGGCCAAAACTTTGCATCTGGGCATCACTTGGATTAATCAGACACGTAACTCTTTACAGTTTTTGGTACTAGTTAAAATGAGCAACTAGAATGTTTAATTATAATATTATTATATAATAATATAATTATTTGGTCTTAGAATGTGTAACGTAATGTCCACATTGTTGGTGACCAATTAAGTGCTGCTGATTAATGACAAAGATGGTTAATGACAAAGTATCTGTCAGCGTGAGACATGACTGTAATGATTATAATCTCAGAGCGTGAGCGATGCTACAATGTTCATCTAAAATCCACCAATAGGATGAGAACAAACTCACGGGACAGCTACAGATACGGTAGTGGTGATGGAGAAACGTAAACAACACATGCTAATGGACAGAGAAAAATCTCCTTATTACATCATGCTCAATTTTTCTAGAATGTTTGTGTTTATGTGAACCCAATCTCTGTTTCTGTGATTTCTGGATCACGCTAATTGATGATGTAAGCAGAACATAGTTATTTTCTTTAACTGAATGTCTATCATTCGAGGATCTTCATTGTACAACTTGACATGGAGAACACATGCTGTCACGCAGACTCCTATTGAATTCAAACGAGATTTTATTGGGGTCTTGAACAGAAACGTTTTAGCTTTTGACTACGTCCACTTTGAATTCCACTATTTTCCAGCACTTTATTGAAACTGTCAGAACTGTACGCATGCTGGAACCTGCATAATCTCCACATGTATTGTAGAACTTCATTGTTCTGATGTCATCATGTCCTCCACAGATGACCAAACAGGAAACGGAGCAAGAGCTCAAATCCATCGAACACCCAAACCAGAACGAGGTGAGGTCCTCAACACACACAGCACGCGTTCATGCTGTTATCTGACACATTTCAACTTGGCCTGGCTGGAGCTGGATGTTTACGGGTCACGACCTCTCGGGTGAAGGACAGTCCAGCCATCGGCACTGATATCAGAGCGCTAAAGTTAAGTGAGAGGATAAGGAGCACACGCCGGGTCTCAGCCATATTGATCACAGCCATGGAGCTGTGGTTAAAATACAACCATCAACATGGCAGGACATCCGTCAACCAATGCCTTTTAACCACACCCCCTTCTCCTTAGAAGGTCTTGCTCTTCATCTACAACATGTCGGACTGCTCTTTCTATTGCTATAATGCATGGAAATATATTTCTCTCTGCTTGTATTGTCTTACTCTTTTGCCATGATTCTTTTTAGATATCTCAGACAGGACGCTATCGCCGCTACTGTTTCCCTTCCTTATCAAATAATGCTCCTGACAGAGCATGGCGTTATCTATAGGGTTTGCTCAGCGTGCGTTATCAGTGTAGCCCAGGCATTAAGCATTCATAACCTCCTCCTCTTTCTGTCTTTTTCCATTCATGCCTTGGGAAGGGGGGTGTTATGGAGAGGAAGGGTCTATGGACATGGTGTTGGAAGTTCTCGCTCTCTCCCGCTCACCGTAGTGCTTGGAGCGTTTGGAATGCAGCAGGCAGCTGACCTAACACACTGCCGGGCTGGAGTGGGTGAGGGGCTCGGGGGCTGAATGGCAGCTCCACAATAGGCCCTGTTTAAAGTCCACTTCATAAAGGAGCCTCTGCGCTGTAGTGGCTGGTCACTGTGGCCAAGTGTGCAGTGTCCTTATCTGCGTCTATACGTACCTCGTGGTGCTCCGATTCTGGTTTTCTGACACGTGCCGAGCCTGGAGCAGAATTAGTGACTCTAGTGCAGATAAGGATCCTCATGATACGACAAATATAGTGTGAAAAAAAACCCCCAGAAAACACACTAGATTTAGATAATTATAGATCGGATTGTACTGCTTTTCTTGTTTTAATATCTTGAAGTTAATGAGACAGAAATAAATATTGTTACCAAGAAACCACAAAACGCAAACGAATTTCCCATAGTGGAAAACTTTCCCTCTGACTGTTACAAGGTGCTGACACTGGAGACTCCTTCCATAAATGTTCAATAAACAAGTCCCTGTGAACGAGCTGTTACTATAGAAACAATGACGTACATAGCACATGTGATAGCATTAATATAAACCTGTGATTTGCAGCTGCACTACAACTGTCAAAGCTGCTGTTATAGAAAACTAATCAACACCTTCTGACCAATTAGAGTCCAGGACTGCTCACCAGAACTGTGGTATAAATGATGATATCGTATTAATATCATATTATCATGAGTGATTTTCCTGTCCGGGCGGCACGGTGATGTAGTGGTTAGTGCCGTCGCCTCACAGCAAGAAGGTCCGGGTTCGAGCCCCGTGGCCGGCGAGGGCCTTTCTGTGTGGAGTTTGCATGTTCT
>JAOBRE010000016.1:2956588-2971796 GCA_027574745.1 Occidentarius platypogon
ATGGGTTAAATGCAGAGGATAAATTTCACTGTGCTTGAAGTGTGCATGTGACGAATAAAGGTTTCTTCTTCTTCTTCAAGTGAAGGAGGTGTGGCTTTTGAGCCTATAAGTCTAAGTGAAGGAGGTGTGGCCTTTGCATCTGCCAGTCTAAGTGAAGGAGGTGTGGCCTTTGAGCCTTTCAGTTTAAGTGAAGGAGGTGTGGCCTTTGAGCCTGCCAGTCTAAGTGAAGGAGGTGTGGCCTCTACCTTTCAGTCTAAGTGAAGGAGGTGTGACCTTTGAACCTGTCATTCTAAGTGAAGGAGGTGTGGCCTTTGTGCCTGCCAGTCTAAGTGAAGGAGGTGTGGCCTTTGTGCCTGCCAGTCTAAGTGAAGGAGGTGTGGCCTTTGAGCCTTTCAGTTTAAGTGAAGGAGGTGTGGCCTTTGAGCCTATAAGTCTAAGTGAAGGAGGTGTGGCCTTTGCATCTGCCAGTCTAAGTGGAGGAGGTGTGGCCTTTGAGCCTTTCAGTTTAAGTGAAGGAGGTGTGGCCTTTGAGCCTATAAGTCTAAATGAAGGAGGTGTGGACTCTACCTTTCAGTCTAAGTGAAGGAGGTGTGGCCTTTGCACCTGCCAGTCTAAGTAAAGGAGGTGTGGCCTTTGCACCTGCCAGTCTAAGTGAAGGAGGTGTGGCCTTTGTCTAATTTGTAAAGTCGAACCGTTTGCTCAATAGTGAATCACATTTTAACAGATCTAAATAATAACATGCAAATTCTTCAGTTGGTAATCATGTAGTTAGTTTATATAGAGCATGTAGAAGTTCTACAGTTTGTGATCTTCATTATGAGACATCACAGAAATCTGTGGACTTAAAACCTGCTTTAGGAATAAAATCTTCTCACAAAAGAACATTCATCAACCTTCATGAGTGCACAAGTTCTGCACAGCACCTCCAACAAAAGTGCTAGAAAAGAGCAGAAGCACTTGAGTTTAAAACCTTTCACTCCCTCAGAGAATCAGATGCTCGTGTGAGCTGAGTTTTTACAGCTGACTCAGTCTGACCTTGATGAAACACACATCATATCCACGTGTACTCCGTCGGATTCGCACTGGACTTTTTCCTAAATTTTATTCTCCTCACATATAAATCCAGACAGATGGTGTGTTGGTGAAGTGTGACTTCCTGAAATCAGGTTAAGTGTGTGTAGTTTCTGTTTGGAGTCTGGGCCTTTATCTGAGTTACGCTTCATGTCCCATGGCAGTGTGATCGCTGTGGAAGAGTGAGCGCGAGAGCAGAAAGTGAGGCGGATCGCGCTTCTTTTCTGGAACCTGAAACATTGCTCTGTCTCCCTTTCTCACTTTCCTTTTCTATTCCTTCCTTTTCAGTCTCCTGCTGTCACGTTATTCCTTGTTTTCTCTCTCACGTCCTGTCCATCTCATTATTTCTTTAGTTTTGAAAATGTACTTAGCATTAGTTAAAGTAAAAAGTTAATCGATGAGGAAAAAGAAGCTAAGCTACATTAAAGCTTAAAGATACTGCTTTAGTACTTTACATACTGTATGTACTGATAAAGCTAGATGGGCAAAATGGCTGAAGGTTATATCTTCTGCTAGTTAGGCATTTTTATGAAATATTACTTTCTGAAGACTCTGAGTCACCAATTTAGAGTTTATCCGTGTACTTCATAAGAAAGCGCGTGAGTAGGTCAAAAAACGTGAAACAGACATATAATAACAATAAACAAATAAAAAGTATTTTATTTTTTTCATAAATTACTTAAGTTTTCTGTGTACCTCTGTCCCGATTTCTCTTTCTTTCTCTCCGTCCTCATCTCTTCTTCCTGGAGAGCAATTGCTTCATCACTATGAGCTCCTTGTAACCATGGTACCCTTCTCTTCATCGATATCCGGAGTCTCTCTCTCTCTCTGTGTGTGTCTCTGCTATAAATTCAGGTTTCTCCTGCTTCTAGTCCTGGCTGTTGTCTTTTGTAGACAACATCAAGTGGAATTTTCTCCCGTAATCCACTGCCTCGGTCATCACCAAGCTGCCGTGCAGTTAGCGTCATGCTCAGACATCATAGAGTTGATCTACGAGTGTAAATAAGACATTCCTCTGAGGAGACTCGACGGAGCTAATGATGTTCAACCCACCTCGTGATTCATTCTCCACATTTCAGTTCCAATTTCGTTTGAAGCCTCGGCGCAGCTCAGGATTTGCAATTCCACAGAATCAGTATATGAAGCAGGATGAATGAACCACAGTTACCACCTTTTATTAGCCTGTTCTTTTTTATTAGCACTTGTGTACTCAGGAGCTATGAATGCTTGAAGATGTAATAAAGAATAAATGTATTTGCGGAATTGATGGACCACCTGCTCTTCTCCTGGTGTATATTTACTCCAAACCAAAAGGCCTTATCATGTTAGATTAGTTTCAAATCATCGTGATTAGCTCATCTTAATAGCATCCCCCCCCATATATATTCAAAACAACTAAGAACATTTTGTCATTCTTTTCTGTAGACTGTTTTAGAAGGAATTCTAAGCAATGAGAATGCTAATCTATCCAGTATATTGTTTTGCTGAACAATGCTAGCATAATGATTCATAGCTTCGATATTAGCAGTGCATCATCATGCTAGCATTGTTGAGTAAAGCACTACATACTGTAAAGATTGGATTTAAAATGTTTTGTTTCTGAGGTGAAATCTGAAGCTCGTTTGCACTCATATTATAGGAAAAGATTTTACTGTACAAATGGTTTCCTGTTAGCTTCGTTTTTTTTATTCACAAATGCTAGTATTGTAAATAAGCAGTGAATGTAGGTTGGTTAGTATTGCACATTGTCTTGTGGTTTGCCATGTTAGAATTGTTTAGTGAACTGTTTCGTAAAGTGTGACCCCATTATTAGCTATGACTAATCAGCATCATTATCCAGTCAACTGTTCCTGTAATAAAGCAATATCTTTTTTACACAAACGATTGGGTTTCCTTTTAACAGCTCACACACACATATATATATATATATATATATGGATATTTTTTCTCTCATTTGGTTTCAGGAATGACTGCCGCTGCCTCTCTGGTGTCCTTGGCTTGGGCTCTGGCATCCTACCAGAAAGCTTTACGGGATTCACGTGATGACAAGAAGCCCGTCAGCTACCTGGCCGTCATCATCCAATTCTGCTGGCACTTCTTCACCATCGCGGCACGTGTTGTGACCTTTGCCCTGTTCGCCTCTGTGTTCCAGCTCTACTTTGGAATTTTTATTGTGCTGCATTGGTGCATTATGACCTTCTGGATTGTGCACTGCGAGACCGAGTTCTGCGTCACAAAGTGGGAGGAGATTGTTTTTGACATGGTGGTGGGGATCATCTACATCTTCAGCTGGTTCAATGTAAAGGAGGGCCGCACGCGCTGCCGCCTCTTCATCTACTACTTGGTCATCTTGTTGGAAAACGCAGCGCTCAGTGCACTCTGGTATCTCTACCGCTCACCACTGAGCACCGACGCCTTTGCTGTTCCCGCCCTGTGCGTCATTTTCTCTAGCTTCTTCACAGGAATCGTCTTCATGCTCATGTACTACGCTTTCTTCCATCCTAATGGACCACGATTTGGACGCTCGGCCAGCCTGAGCCAGCTGGATGATACCAATGTCACCACCGGCTTCACCATGCCAACCGAAGGTGCTACCAATTCTCTTCGCTCCAACAGGGGTGGCACGCTTGCAAGGGACGCTGATCGCGATGCTAAGTATGCCGAGAGAGACGGATGCGCTCCTGTTTTTCAAGTACGTCCCACAGCTCCATCCACACCATCCTCTCGCACTCCTCGCGTGGAGGAAACCGTGATCAGAATAGACGTATGTAGGAACCGATACCCAGCCTGGGAAAGACACGTGCTGGACCGTGGCATACGCAGAGCCATCTTGGCTATCGCTAACTCGCCTACACCACCTCGACTGCAGTATAAGGATGACATGCTCATCCAGGAGAGGCTGGAGTATGAGACCACGTTGTAGCTCACCCAATTTTCCACAACTTGGTGCGTGGAATCTTATAGGTTATCATCCATTAACAGCAGGACTGTGGCAATAACATTGACTAGCGGAGTGGGACTATCAAGCCCATAGCATTTAGCCATGATGTTGATTGTCATGGATTGCAAAAAATAAAAATGAAAAAAAAAAATATAAAATATAAAAACAAAGAAATAGGCACATGTTCACTGGTGTAAGGATTGGTATTTTTAAATCTTTTTTTTATTCCATTAATTCAGGTTTTCCTCATTTTATTTTTAACTCATCAGGGAATATAGTTTTTTTTTTCCCCCTTGGTGTTGAACAGATACCTAGTCTGCCAACACAACAGGCCATTCATAAGCTTATTCAGTAGAGTTAACTCCTCTACATTGTTCATTTCCGGTCATCAAAATATATTTCGTGTTGTTCAGGCCTTTCAGTTACAAGTCTGCCATAATGCATTGCTCATTCATGAAGCAATGGAATTTATCCATTATGGAATCCTGACATTGTGACACTATCTATCATGTTGGACAACAGATCAAACAAGTGACCCAGTCTCATGCTGATAAAACTCATGAAGACAAAAAGAAACTCGCCAGGGTGAGGGGTGCTGAAACCCATGAGTCGTCTGATATCAGCAAAACTCTCACAGTGCCAAAAAATTCCTGGTCCATACTGGACTCCATAGTGGACATGATGGACCTGGAGTCTCTGCCAGTAACTGTACATAAAAAACAAAACATAAAACAGGGCAGCGTTTCAATCATCTACTTGAATATTGTATAAAATAAAAGTGAATGAAAGAAAGCCATGGGGGACTGACCCAGGCTCGATCACACAACTTCTTCTCTCCTGGAGAAGGAACCAGGCCAAGAAAACACTTCCTGGCAGCTCGGCTCATGCTGGCTGATATGGATCTCTCAAGAAACGCTCACACACACATTATGTACTGAGAAACACACACAACACAGAGCAATCCACAGCAGCCAAGCACTCATTGGAGCCAGGATGGATTCCACCTCCAAAAGATTAAAGATACAGTGTTCTGCTTGAGTCTGTGTGAACTCGCACGAGTGTTTATGATTATGATTGTGCCCGTGAGTGTGTGTAGGTGTGTATTCGCTCGGCAGTACCAGACATGGCGTCTATAGAATTACAACACTGTATCTTTAAATCTGCCAAACAGCTCATCTGTATAGGAAAGAAAAAAATCTGGTCTCTTTAAGTTGAAAGTGCTTCTTAGTATCTTTTTATAGGAGGTCAGAAGACAGCAAAGACGTATGGGAACGCCGGGAGAGGACGCAGTACGACAAGCACAAGACTTGAGCGCAGCAAAAATGGTTCCTGGTCTGGGAGAAAATAATGGTACAAGTCTGAAGTTCTTGACGCAATCCTGATGTCCTGCACTGTTAGACTCGGACAAGGGTGTCTGTTGTCTTCTTTAGATGTGTGACATCATTTTCTTTGGTTTTCTGTCAGGATTTTGATTGCTTTGTGTGTGCACTAGGCATGTGCCATTATTCCCAATATTCCTAATATTTCATTAAACAATAAATCATGATTTGACACAGTGTGGACACAAAGATTTTTTAACACGAGCCCTGCATTGAGTTGAGATCAAGGCTGTCTGGTATTTTCATTCATTCATTCATTCATTCATTCATTCATTCATAGTAACCAGTCCATCCTGGTCAGGGCTGTGGTGGATCTGAAACCTCTCCTTGGAAAACTTTGTATGAGGTGGGAAAACACCCTGGATGGGACGCCATTCCATTGCAGGATATTACACACTCCTTCACATCTAGGGGCAATGTAGATTAGATTGGTTCACCTACTGGCAGTTTTGGGAGGTGGGACAAAACTAAGAAAGCCAAAGAACCACCACATGGACTGGAGCAGTGCACCTCACTGCACCATCATTTTGATGTGTTTATTACTATCCCATTCCTAGGACCAATCACATTCTCCATTTGGTTTTGGTTGACCAAATAATAGTTTGAAGAAATGTTAAATGACATAACATTGGCTAGAACTGCCATCCCATCCAATGGTCTAGTCATAAAAGTTTTTTGTCAGTGAATTTACAAAAGCAGCTGGACATGAATTTTGATTTATGACCTGCACTTTTGGAGTAGATCATGAGTGCAGATCATGCCCTCAACAAAGTGACATGAAGCATCATAGTGGAACTGTGAACAATGTGGAGAACTCTGAGAACTTGGGCTTCGCACTCGATAGCCATGTACACCAGAAAGCAGGATGTACTGATTAGTAGGAAGAGACAGGACGGTGGTGAGTGTGGAAACTTACTTAAATCACTAGTGGAGGAATAGAGAAATGGAAAGTTAATTGTGAAGTTGGAACTTCAGGCTCCCAAACTTTCCCAAAATGAACGACTCTTCAGGTTTTCCTTTGGAGGAACCTTGAAAGGTTGTATTTTCTACAGCAGAGATTCATTTTCTCACCATGCATGCATGAAATTTTATAAAACAGTTCCTGCCCCAACTATAAATTATTCCATAAAAGTGGTAGCACGTCCAGGGAGCAGGATTAGACAGTAAATATTTTAATGCCCTGCATCATTTCAAATTTTCCCAACTACTAAAACACGTGATCTAGCTTGTAGAGAGCTAATAATTAGTTCAGGATAAGGTGTGTTTGGAGCAGGAAAATCTTGGAAAAATCCTGGAGTCGAGAAACTCAGGTATGAGCGCTTTGTGTTTTTACTGTTTATGGTTGTTGGCTAGCTTGGTCTTAGAAGCTTCTTCAGCATAGTTTCTTTCTCATCACCATGTTGCTCACCACAGTCAAAAATTCTAATTCAGATCTGTCTTTACGAAGTGAACCAAATCATTTTTGGCGCCAATCTTCCCATTCAGATTCCACGTCAAACCTATCTTGCAGGCAGACCTAAAATCGCAAATTTCTAGTTAACTAGCATGACTCGAGGATTGCTTTTTAATCACCCAGTAACCGTGTAATGATGATGTCATAATGATCTGCGATTAAAGTTTGATCATTTCACATACTGTAGTCTGAAAGTTTAACATCGGGCACACGCGTAGCACGCACACTGCAATGTGGTTTACGCTTGTTGTTTTGAACTTCACAATGCTTCACTGTATGCCATTAACTGTCTGAAGGGAACTACGATTGCACAGTTATTCGATTTACAATCAAATTTACAAATTAGAATTCCCGTCAAATGTTTCGATGCGATGAGCTTTAAATCCTGTCAAATCCTGACACTGATATTATTAATGCTTGTGTCACACTGTCTCATATCTTGCCACGTAAGCGGTGTGTGGGTCAAACGCCAAGAAATGAGGCGTATTTTGTCCAAAATTAAAGTCCTGTGACGTACACGGCGTATGTGTGGCGTTACTGTGGCGTTTGTATGGGGTTCAAGGAACGTCAAGTTATGGCGTACTGAGGCATATGTGTGGCGTTTGATGTGTTGCCACGGTGTAACTGTTTCGTTGGCGTGGCATTTTGCTCTTACGTGTGACGTTGCTGCGGCGTATCTACGGCGTTCACAGGTGGGTATAAAAGGGGGCCCCATGCTACAGTCATTGTCGTTTGTCACAGTCAAGAAAGCATCATGCCAGCAAAGAAGTCAGGACCCAAGGGAAGAGGGAAGACATCAGCCGCATCCACCCAGCCAGCCCCAGAGCCACCTTCATCAGACACACATCAACTAAAGCGTTCGCACGGCATAATAGGTGTTCGAGCAATGCGTCACTGCTGCATAGCTTTCATTTTTACGGCATACACATGACGTATCAAAGCTGCTACGGATTTTTAAGTGCGGACTTAAAAATACGCCGCACCCTGGCATAAAAGGAGATCGTGTTACGCATCCTAGAGTATTAGCTACGTAAGCTGGCAATGCTGTAATGTTCCTTTCTTACGCCGTACATACGCAAGGCTGAAACACCAATGTGTGACACAAGCATAAGAATTGTGTATTGTTGAGCAATTTTGTAAGACTTTTTAGTCAAATAATGATGTGTAAATTGTAAAAATATTCAAAGATCCAATGACCCCACCACACACACATACCCATGTCCTCTAGCCAGACTCAGTTCCTTTGTTTCTTTGCAATCAGCATTTTCATTGTTTTTTTGTCCCCTTATTTTTTTACAATGATAGATCATTATAAAAATCTGAGCAAGACATTAATTCAAATAACCTCCAAAAACCTCCCTCAGCAAGACATGATACAGCTACCCGAAGAATTATGAGCATTATGAGCAACGTGAACATTTTTACCTCACTGAAGTATAGAAAACACCAAAACCTTTCCCAAGAAGCCTGCAAATTCCTGAATCTGTTTTGGATCTAATTTTATATACTGAAAAGTCCATGTGTGTGTTTCGATGGCAGCTTTACCATGAAACCTTCCCCGTTTTTGTTTGATCAGCCATTGTGTCAACATTAGATACGATCTGTTTTCTCAGTGATGTTGTTGGTGTTCAGGTTCAGGTTGTGTAACTGCTCGTTCTAGAGCCGCTGGAGTTCGCTGACCTGGTCCTGTCAGCACTAGTGTCCTCATAATGTCCTCTTAAACAAATCTCGGTTTGGCATGTCATCCCTTAATACCTTTCTATGATGTAGTCAAATTCCAAAACGTCACTCAAGCGTTTGTGATCATTCCCAAACGTTTTGCATACAAATCATTTGCATAGAAATCAGAATTTGAGAATGTAGACCACACTGTCAACTAAAAGACAACAAGAGTGATTGTGGAACTATAAAAAGTGAGATGAGCTCCGAGAACTTGGGTTAGAGTTCTGGATTATGTCAAACATGGTCTTTCTCCCAAATTTAAGTTATTCTGTAACTCCATATAGTGGTTCTTCAATCATGTACTGAATGTCCCTCGATTTGCTTCTTTGATTTCTTTGATTAGTTTTATTCCTGCGTATAAACCTGGAGCTTTTGTGATCTATATGAAGTGAGGATGTACCAATGTTGGCTTCTCACACTGTATTCGTTTCATGTTGAATTGGATTTCACATTGATCCCTGACCCCCTGGCGTACGTTATGCTCTGAACACGTGATGTGTTTAGAGCTCAAAGCTCACCCTGATCTGTTTCATAACTTGGCAAGAGCAGAGTTAGTTACTGTAAAGACAGCTGTATCAGGTATCAGTTGATAGTAGGAGCTCTGATATTGATATTGTATCATAGACTGGATCAGTGCAATCATAACATTAGACTATGTGAGTCAGAAGATATGTTTAGAAAAAAGTTCTAGAATAACCCTGAAGGAGAATTAAATGTTTGCTGGATGGGGTTCTGTTTTACATTTCCACCACATTGCAGGACGTTTGGTAATCTGGTCTGTGGGTGGTTCTGGAAAGCTTGTATTTTGAAAAATCAGCAATGATTACTTCAGTAACCACTGGTACCATTGATTCCTCAGCGACAGAAACTGGCCCCTGTTTCCTCAACTGGAAAAGTTACTGATGGCCCCTTTCCATGAACGCAAACTAGGTGTAAGTTCTGAGCTGGTGCTAGTGCCAGTTCGGAGTTAATTTAATTTGTGCACCTTCAAAGAACTGGTTTGCTTTTTTACAGGCTCTTCTTCTGTACTCCATCGTTTTCAATGTTGACTTCATTTTATTTTTGGCAAGCATGTTTGTGGGCTGCAAGGCCTGCAGGACTCTCCAAGCCTTCCAAAAACTCCTCTCACAACACGCCTTGCACAAAAAATAAGACAAATGGTGTAGTGCCCCTACCGATGGCCTCTCTGGACTTCCAAACCTGGACTCAAGTGGTGCACAGAAGTGCAATGTACTTGATGGATAGGGAAATTATCCCACAGTGACAACTAACTAGTCTAGTGGTGCCATCCATTGACCAGTATTTTGGTTCCTCTGGATGCCATCGAGGTGGCTGTATCATTGACCCCAATGGATTAATCTGCCACAGACTACCATCAGATGCCCTGCTGTTGACATCCTCAATTGGATGCGGAGTCATCATAGTGCCACATCATTATGTTGCTGTATACATCTGTGTATATATCTCTGCTTTCCCAGCAATGCTATTGCACAACAACAACAACAATGGTGGACTACTGGATTAGGCAGACTAGACGTAAAGTTTTAGTTGGTCTTGTTGGTCATACTAATCCTGCCCCCAGCTGCTGACATAAGAGGTTCTTGGTTCTAGACTACCTGTGTTGGTGCCATTCTTGAACCAGTCAACCAGCAGTGAGCCAGTTCTTTGGCTGTCAAAACGTGAAGATTAGGCTGGTTCTGGTTCATGATTAGGCACCAGATTCAAGCCATTCAAATCCTCAAACTGCTTTGGTGGAAAAGAGGTATGTGTTCCTGAAAAGGTTGAAGCACTGCCTAGACTTTGTACAAAACATTTGCTATTAAGAAGTAATGATCATTGTCCACTGTGGAACTCAGAACTTTGCCAAGATTAGAGACAAATAAGGAGGTGTAAATGGGCAAGTTAACAAGGCAAATTGGTAATAATGGGCAGCAGGATCAGTGAGGGAGTGTGTTTAGGGTGAAGCCAGAGCAGAACTGTGAAGGTAGACTTCTGTCTGTTTTGACTGGAGTTGAAAAACACATTGAAAAAATGACTTCCCTTGGAACTTGGTGATTCTCTGACTTGATGGATGAAATACTGGTCGCCATTTTAGTGCTGTAGCTGTATGGAAAGGATCCCAAAAGGACTCCTGTGCTTGTTAACCAGTCCACTTGTTGGTCCGGTAACTAACGGACAGGAAACAGGAAGTACACTCTTTAAAAATTTCCTCACTAGGGACTCTTTGGATTCTTGACACGTCAAGCTTTCTAAATGTTTCTACATGAACACCCCACCCCCGTTATGGGGTTCTTCCTAGAACCTTCATGGGTTTCTCTCAAGGGGCAAACCCTTTAAGGATACTAGATGGAACCTTAGTGATGAGGGTTCTTTAAAAGTTATGCTTCAGTGCAGTTGGAACGCATTTCAGGACTGTAATACTGTAGTATTAAGGTTTGATCTTACTTCAATAAGCTAACCATTCCAATTCCAAACACTTAGTGTTCCTCAAAGGTTATTTGGATTGTTAAGGGAACCCTTAAAGAACCCACTTCTTTTTTTTTAAGAGTGTACAGTAGGTATTAACTGTATATGTGTGATACCAAATTATTGGCAATTATGTTTCTTCTTAGTACCTAGAACCTGTCAGGTATTTCAAATTTAGCAAACCGTCTTTGTCCTTGGTAGACTCTTAGAAAAAAAAAAAAGGTTCGTCAAAGGTTCTTTAAGGGTTTATTGGATAATTAAGGATTCTTGACCTCATATCTGGAACCTTTTCTCATAGGGAAGTACTAGAATGAACTTTTTAACTTTGTAAGAGTGTATCTATATTGTAAAAGTTATATGTAGTTAACTAGCAGGATGTGTGACATCATCGCACATGTATTACTGTATCATTGGATTTAGATTTATTTTAATAAAATAACCATTAACTACCATTTCTGTCTCTCTGAAAAGACTATAAATGGTAATAACCTACCTCAAGATGGTGTAGTAAACAGAGCATCTCCATCTGTTGGTCTTGGTAAATAAAGTAGATGTGTTTGATGGCCCTAGGATGGAAGTTATTAACAGGAAATACAGCAAGTGGTACCTCAAGGTTCTGTGGTGGTGCCTGGAAGGTTGCAAGAGCCAATGTTGGGTCGTTGAGGATGGATCTGAACCCTGGATTGGATTCTGCTGCCAAATGAAGTCATGTAGTTGTAAGTTGTAACATGAAGATGTGGCCAGGTGGGGGTTCTTCTGTTTATTCCCAACTCATTAGAAAATCCGAGCTCACAACTGGGACTTCAGATATTTTAAACGCAACGTAGGACTGTCAGGGAGATCACGTGCTCATTCATTCATTCATTCATTCATTGCTGCTTCTGTAGCTTTTATTTGCCTTAAATAATCTTTCATTGGCATGGCTTTTTTAACTTTCTTCACACTTCCCATGCCGGTGATGGTGCAAAGTTGTGTCCATCTCATTTTTTTCTTCATTTCATTTGAGTTACTGTGCTTCGACTGCAGGTGGATTTTACACATGACAACAAATGAGCTGATTTTGCAGTCTAACGATCAAAAGACATGATGATGATGATGACTGTTACAGCTTGAAAAAGCTTCGAATTGTTGAAAGTGGTGCAGAAAGTGTGACTATTTGTTTTTGTTTTTTTTACTTGGATATGTGTACACAGACTCAGATTCAAAAATTCGACTTGTTCTATTGAATAACACATATATGGTCGTCCCTCACCATTAGAATTAGATTATTAGATTAAATAAAATGCCATAAGGGGAAAAAAGTCCATATTTTTTGGTCTAATTCGTGGTTACCACCAGAGCACTTGGAATTAGTACAAGCACAGTACAGTAGTTTGATGAACTTTGGATAGACGTGTTCGAGTTAATACAGTGTACAGATGTTCTCAGAAGCTCGCCGAGAGCCGTGAACCACAAACGGCTGTTCAACTGTAAATAAATGTATGCAAATGTACATGTTTAAACAAACATTCCTTTTTTTGAGTCCTGACCGTAAAAAGGGTGTATGTTGACTAGAACGCGACGATGAAACGCCAAGAAAACGGCCGTTCCATTTGGCGTAATACAGATTAAAATCTAAACTAGTGTGGTGTACTTGACGTATTAAATGGGAAAAAAATTGCAAAAAAGATAAAAACCTGTTCATTATTGGTCTAAGTTGCATTGTGTGATGAAAGTGCTTAAAATGCATCGACTCTGTTACCTGATTTTATTGTATATTGAAGAGTAATACAAAAAGAGCATTACATTTTTGTATATATTGGATTTTTGTAAATTTTTATTTGATTCTAATGCAACACAAAGTACCAAATTCATTTAATAAAGTACACTGTGGTCATTTTATCCGTCTCCCTTGCCAAGTTCTTTTAGCAAACAGTTTTAAGACCTTAAGAGATGTTAAGAATTCGAGTTTGAATCTCAAGACTTCCAGAGAGCCACGACTGGACCCTGGACCTGCTCAGATCTGTGCTGGAATTGGATTCTGTTTCATTTTTAAATCATACTGGATATACATCTATCAGATCATTCCATAAAGATAATTACAAGTGTGGTCGCTCTTTGTACGTCAAGACAAAAAAAAAAAAAAATCATACATCAGTATTTTTTTTTGCTAGATTTTTGCATCTAGAATGTCTTCTCCAACACTTTGGAAGTGGCCCCGCCCACTTCACAACATGTCACGTGAATTCATTTGCATTGCGTATTTTTATAACCATTTTCCCCCCTCAAAATCATTCTTTTTAAATATATCCAAAACCAGAAAACTCAGTTTCTAGATCATTCCTCATATCCTTATTTATAAGGTTTCCCTCCTGAAGAGTTTCTTAAAATGCTCACAACTGTTGGATTGATGTAAGATTTTATATTGAAAAATTACAAACAAATTTTTTTTTAACAGTGCATGGTTAGTAAAGAACAAAGACATGTTACTCCAACAAACTTTACTGTAAAAGTCTTTCTGTCAATTTTAGATTTCATTAAGCATGCAAATTTTCACATATTTAATTAGATGGAACTTAATTTGCATAAAAATGTAATTTTGAAAAAAAAAATATTCTTATGATGGAGATTATCTGTAATATCTATTGTTTGGGGGGAAAATTATCCTGTTCATCTGTAGCGTCTTGGATGAATGAATAATAACCAAAACTAACCATTTCTTCAAACTGCTCCATGAAACATAAAAATATAATGCGTCAAAACTCTGAACCAGGACCAGTTGGGACAAAACCCAATTTACTGTGATTGAGGTGAACATTAAACTCCAAAGAAGTTCCTGATTGTTTTCATTCCTCTCAAAGCTGGAGCATGTGCCAGAAAATTCCAGCTAAAGGCTGTGCTACATTATAATACGTGTGGACACGTTCGGTAATCAACTGCTTCAAATGTTTTTACTCCGTAATTGGCACATACTGCTCTCATCAACTCAACCGGTTCAAAAACACCAAGTACTTTCGACACTCCTGGCAGGTTCTGGGTTTCAAGAAGAAAATAAAATGGA
Organism: Occidentarius platypogon; assembly: GCA_027574745.1. Lineage (NCBI taxonomy): Eukaryota > Metazoa > Chordata > Actinopteri > Siluriformes > Ariidae > Occidentarius > Occidentarius platypogon. The sequence goes on from JAOBRE010000016.1 coordinate 2,970,661, forward strand.
GTTTCTCCTGCACACTTGCCCAGTTAACAGAAAAATGGGTTCTTAAAGGGGTTTTAAAAGTTTATTGGATAATTACACCTCATAATAGTCGTTCTACATGGAATCCTTTATGATATGGAAACTCTGTTGCAAGAAAGTTTAAAGAAAGGGTTCAAAGTGGAACTGCTTTAAGTCACAGACCATTAATTAACAAATAACACATTAAAGAACTGCTGAAGTACCTTTAAAAAATTCTAAGAAAGGTTAGCTACATGTTAAGAAGAAAAGTACCCACAACTTGGACTTTGTACCAAATTCTTACCCAATTACACAAACAAATGTTCTTTGATGGTTCTTTAACAAATAATTATGGATTCTTCACTTCCAAAAAAACTCTTTCTGATATGGACACACACTGTTGTTGGGTTCTGCCTGAAAAGATTCAAAGTGGAACCTGTTCAGTAGGGTATCAGCCCTGAATCATCCAATCAAGAACCTTCAAAGAACCTATTTTTCTTCAAGTGTTCCAATTTTAAACACTGAAAACGTTCTGGGTATGAAGAAGAAATTAATACACTCATTTGGTGTAACCATGTCTATATGTACTGTATGTACACTGACAGTTCATGCAAAAAAAAAAAAAAGGGGGGTTCTTGTAGGGTTTTTAAAGGATAATTAAAAGTTTTTAGCTTCCAAAAACCCCTGTGTAGACTACTTTAAACAAGCTTTAACAGTTCTTCCATAGAACCAACCAAGAACTCTGACGGATTTTAAAAGTTAAAAATCAACTTCCTGTCTGTCTCAGACACACGATTTGAATGAAATGTTCTTAAAACATACAGTGATGTTTTTATTTTTGATCTGATGCTCATGTAACAAAATCCTAGTTATTGCATATTCACGGACATACTGTAACTTTGTATAAGTACAAATCTATAGAGGATCTTACACGGTGGTGCAATGATATGGAGTTTATCTTCGAGTGGTGAACATATTCACGAGTGGGCGAAGTGAACGAGTGATATATTTTTCAACATGAGAAGATAAACTTCATATCTTCGCGCCACCGTGTAATGTTCTTTATATTATATGGACACATACACAAAAAATATGCAAGTTAATCAAAAGAATTAAAATTTTGAACCAGTTCGCCATTT
>JAOBRE010000016.1:3101933-3112714 GCA_027574745.1 Occidentarius platypogon
GTGAATGGTTGTCTGTGTCTATGTGTCGGCCCTGTGATGACCTGGCGACTTGTCCAGGGTGAACCCCGCCTTTCGCCTGTAGTCAGCTGGGATAGGCTCCAGCTCTGTAGAACAAGATAAAGCAGCTACAGATAAGATGAGATGGGTTTCAGTTCGTTTCAGTAACATTAGCAGTACGTAGCTTGCTAGTACTGTAGTTAGAAAGCGCTACCCATTTCTCTGACACGGCTACGTTTATACTGTGCTCAAGCTAACGGTTCACTTTCCACTGTCTAAAATAACATTAACAATAAATACATAAATCTATAGGCAAGTGAATGTATTGAAAAGCAAATGTTAAAGTAGTTTGCTAATTCAAAACAATAGCAAGGTCACCAAACCAATCTGCACTCAAGTCAACAGTTATTCCACACAATCTCGTCGTACATGGCTTATAGTCAACTTGATGCTACGTGTCTCGTTGGCTTTCAGCTCATGTACCACTTGATTTCGTGAAATAACTTAAGCGTTGCCTAGATAGCTAATGAATAGCTAACCAATGCCAGATGGATTACTAATCGAAAATGAAACTTTTAGGAAGTATCTAACAAGCATTTACTTACAAATGCAACTAAAATCAAATGCAAAATGAAAAGTTAAGCTGGCTACTTTGTGTCACTACATGCCAACATGGCTAGCCTCCACGTCCACCAGTCGATTGGTTCATGTTGGTAAAGAGTAAGTATGGAGGTATAACATGCTCCTCTGAATTTTACTCTTTATAATAAACTAAGAGTTAAACTCTCAGTGGCTTTGTTTTCATATTTGCCTCCGTGCCCACCTCTGTTCCAACTCGTGCTTCCAATTATGATCATTCCTGTTCGCTGCGGGTAAAAAAAAAAAAAAAACTCTGGGAAAGAAGAATGGAATGCAGAGATGAGTCTATTTGTGATGCTGATCTTGCACAAGTCTTGGGAAGTCATGGTGAAGGAACAGAGCAATAATTACGGAGGAGTTTTTCTTGATACCACCCATGGCACTACATGTTGAGACAGGGTCCTGGGATGTCCCCCGACAAAGGGCCACGTGCCAAACATAATGACCCACGCACCACTGCCATGGCACTGGGGAGACAGCAGGAAGCCTGTGTATGTAACCGTATGTAAGGCGGTCCAGTGGAATGCATTACTCAAATTCCACGGGCTTGCCGCCTCCCTCACCAAGGCAACAAAAAGAGGAGTGTTTGGACTTCGAGTTGGTGTGTGTGTGTGTGTGTGTGTGTGTGTGTGTGTGTGTATAAAAGCAAGGGGAAGGAGGGAGGAAGACATCAATGGAGAAAACTGGGAACTAAGCCAAACTCCAGGATTTACTAGAGTAGCAGAGAGTGGAGACAGAGAGAGAGAGAGAGAGAGAGAGAGAGAGAGAGAGAGCATGAGAACGAGAACGCGAGTCTGATGTCTCTCTGAAGGTGAGGCAATTCAATTACAAAACTTGGAGGTGTGAGAGCGTCTCTCTAGGGGACAGGGTGGGCACGGACATCAAATACCATCTACAGAAGAAGTGGACGCAGCATGTCGCAAAGAAAAACAGTACCGAAAAAGAAAGCAGCAGATAAGATGGAAAGGGGGGAAAAAAAAGGAGCGTGAGTATTTTGAGAGGAAGAAAGGAACAAACCTCTGCCTAATATAATCCCCTTGGATGAATCCTAGCAGGATGGCATTGCTGCATCCTAACACATACTGAGCTATTTTTCCATCAACACCAAAGTTGTCAGTCAAACACCAGGCACACTGTGGGTGTCTGAACAAAACACGTTGCAGAGCAAAACAAGATGCTTAAAATGGAAAAACTTGCCTTTTACCCCCCTTACAAGTTGGTCAAGGCAAACCTTGTTGTCAAATGATTGGTGTGGTGGCTCAACAGTTAAGGCTCTGGGTTCCTAATCTGAAGGCCATGGGTTCAAGGCCCTTAAACTTTTCTGCTCCAGGAGCACTGTCATGTACCCCCTTGTTGTAGGTTACCCTGGATAAGGGCGTCTGCTAAATACTGATCCCAAATCAGAACCTGGGAAGCTAGTACAGGATAACTCTCAGCATCCTAAGATGGACTGACCAGGGGCTCGTTAGCCCTGAACAGATGATCGGACAGAAATGCTGAACTGTTGTGCGTTTTCTGAAACCAGGTTAAGACGCAACGGACTTCAGGCTGTCGTGTAATCATCATACCGGCAGTGAAGAATTTGTTGTTTTTCCCCTTATGCCAGGGATTAACTTCTGCCTCTGAGAACACAACATGCCATCCATATGCATCCAAAGTTTATTTTCTCTAACTGTTAGTCTCCACTGTGCTAAGTGCAGCAAAGTACATCCATCAGTAGTGAGGCTCAGTTGGACCGCATGGACCATTAGTCTCGATCTGGTCTCTGATTATATGGACAGAGTTTGAGTTATAGGCGCAGCATTGAGCTCTGTTCCTGCGGGACGTGGGCATCAATCTTGGTTTGGGCGCTGTTTGCGTGTCCTTGAATGCCCGCTCGAGGCAGCGGTTTGTGTTAAAGATTTTACTCCGGTTTCTTTGAAGCGTTTTTCCATAATTTGACCTTAGAAATCATAAGCACAAGCTCGGATGCTTAACCTGATTATCTAAACAGGATAAGAGAAAATGAGATGCGACATTTTCAGTATTCTGCAGTTCACTGTAGGTGTTTGCGTGTGTCTACACACGGCGGTAGATGTTCCTCATTTACAAGGCTCTTTCTTTTTAAGTTGCCCCAGGACAAGGAAAGGGTTTAATCAGCATGAGAAGGCAGATCTATCAGATATGCTAATCAGAGATCTTACCTGAACAAATACCCTAAAGAGCAGGCTTATCCATCTTAATTGGGAGAGACCTCGTTAATAATGCAGAGAGCAAGGTTTGGGAAAGAGGTGTTAATAGAGGCACAAGCACAGGGAGGGGGACTTTTCTGTCATCAGTGAGAACTGAATAGAATTAACGTTCTTTGATGACAAGTCTCGCAGTGTCTGCAGGTGCTCATCAATGAAGTAATCGAGCTAGTAAGAACCTTTATCGGAACAATTTACAAGCAGTCTTGGGCGTTTCAGCAAAATGTCAAGAAACTGTACTTCATGGGATCTCATCAAGGGAAAAATTGGCAAAACAATACTCTACTGTCAAGCATGACATGTTGGAAAGGAATACCAAAGATAATTATCTCTGAACCAAGCCTGCATTCAGCCAACACATTGGAACACAATCCTTCCTAAGTGGAGTGAAGAGCAAGCTTTGAACATGAGCATAAAGCTCGCAGAACACAAAGGGGCTTCTAGGTTGTCAGTGGAGGCGAATGGAGGGCCAGTCGGCTATTGTGCCGTTCTTCTGGCTTCAAAGCCGGGGTGTGCATTTATGACACATGCACCATGTTTGAATTGGGCTGAACTCTATGAGACAGGAGCACCCGAGGGAAAGGAGGGGGAAAACCCCAGCAACACACACACACTGTTGCTATGTAAAGAAGAGCTTATAGTCCACACAGGAAAAACTGAAATAAGATCTTCCACTGGTATCATTCCTTTTTGTCTTGATTTTACCTTTCAAACTTTTCATCTCCTAGCTTGGTTTGCAATTCTGTAACAAATTGAGAGGAAGTAAACCACTAGCTTAAGTATTGTTTGAGAGGCCTGGAGTTGCAAAGAGACCTGCTTCTGCTTGGTCAGGACATTGGGGTTTGAAGCATGGACCTGCCAAGTTAAGGGTTCTGATGACATGGTTTACCAGGGGCTGGTTGGGGAGTTCCCAGAACAACACTTTTGTAATAATCTGTTAAGCCCCAACCTCCTCAATTTACATGCCATCCTGGAACTAGCTTGGCTCACACAATGGAGCCTAGTGTTCAGGACAAGTTAGTCATTGGAATGCTGAATGAATAGCTAAGCCAGGTGCCGCTAACCACTTTCACCTTATAGATAATCTACACGGCTTTATTGCTGGCACGACCGACATGGAAATCATACGCATGACAACGGGCTTTATAATATTTTTCATCCCCTCCGTGAGTGACTGATTATGGAACAAAACAAAAGCGACTGAATCATCTGAAAAAGTATGACACAGGTGAAGAGTCGAAAGGAGACCACAGAGGAAGTGCTTGTTGCTGTAAGAAAAAGAATTATGAAGCCGACTTCCTGTGCAGGCGCCGCTTTTCATGGAAACCACATGCAGCAAAACACCCACTGGGTAAAAAATATGATTCAACACGACAGCTGATGCAGTTCTGTTTGTAACAGTGCTCGGGGACTCCTGAAACTATGACTCGTAGCCACCGATGACCTCTTGATGGCCCCTAGGAAGCATGATGAACCCGTTAGGAAGAAGTACATCTGCTGGGATATTTCAAATTAGTTCCGGTTCGACTTTCAGACGCCGTAGCTGAGGTGCGAACTGGGAGAAAAGGAGCTTTTTAGAACTTTTAATGGCAGGGCTCATACGGTTAAGGCCCTTCTCTATGTTGGACCTAGAATAGTAATGAGAGAGCGAGGTTGCAATCAAACTGAATTATCCCAGAAAGGCCTCTTCAATCACCCGCTGATTTGCTCCCTCCCTCTCACCACCCTGTTCTTTTTTCCCCCCCTCCAATCTCCCTCTCTCTCCCTCTCCCCATAAGAAAAAGCCTACGATGAAAGATAGTGGTCATGAATATTCCTTTAAATCACTCTCTAAATGAAACCTTGGAAGCAAGAGCACACCTGTTTCCAGACTGCAGAGAGCACGCACGGTGATGAGACATGGCCAGGGATGCTGGCTTTCATTAGGAAGCCTTTGTGCTTTCCCGTCACAGCCACAATGATCCACCATTTACAGGCTGATGAAAACAAATTGCGCAGCAGGCGCAGGTCAGTCGGCTCCGAACGCATCCATTACTGCGTAATATCTTTAGAACGGTAATAAGCTTTGCGAAGAAGCAAACGTTCAACTGCGGCCACCATGACAATCTGCGCAGTCATTGTTAGGGTGTACGGTTGCGTAAATTAAGTCTTCACACAAGGCTAGGGAAACGAGATCTAGTGCTTAACTTTTAAGAGGCATTAATGGCATGATATGCATTTGTACAAAGCAGTTCTGCGTTTCTTGCTTTATTGCAAACTCATGCAGCTTTTTATTGCCTGTAGTGATATCCTGTCTTTCAAAACTTAAGTGAAAGACCTTTGTTACATATAGAAGAAGAAGGAAAAAAAAAAACCCTAGGGCCGATGAGACTTTCTGAAGGAATCAGATCAGATAATGTTTAATTGTGGCTTTCATGGGCTGCGCTTTAACGCCACTGTCGCAGGCTTGTTTTTATCTTTTAGATAAGCCGGTGCACTTTCAACGCTTTGACGCCGGGTGCCGCTTCTTTTTGTGCTACCGCAGCATAAAATAAAATTGCTTATTGCTCCCAAGTTCTGAAGAGAAATTAGACCAGGCAATGATTAGAATTTAAGATCTAGTAGACAAATCAGAAAACGCAAAGCAAATTTGTTTTTTTTTTCCTCCAAATTTTTCAGCAGCGAATGGACATTCCTTTGGAGAACCAAATCAAAATCAGATTAGCGACCTTATTCACAACATGGCCTTGATACACTGCCTTTGGATCAGTCATGCTAAAGATCATAAATGCTGGCATGTACAAAAAGAAACACCGTACCAGTAAAAAGCTTGCTGAATAGCAAAGCCTTGACACCTTGGACATCACTCTTCTTCTTCTCGACTTCATGCAATCAAGCAGAACACACAGTTCTCATTTTAAATTAGATTACAAACAGCATCATAAATGGTTCTTTGGGTTGACTCTGAAATAAAACAAAGTTCCACAGAGCATATCATTAGGAAGGAATGACTCCAAAAGAGCTTGGGTATTTATTTCTAGGTACCCATCCTGGGAAAGTCCAAAAGGGTTTTACTGAAGAACTCCGTCCTCTGTCGTTCTCTTCATGCCCTCTCTCCCCCTTCCTATGGTCACACAATGGCTGCCCCTGATACTCTTATCCTGTTACACCATGACCAGGAACACAATCGCGTTTCAGAATACCCTTACCCCACCCTTGGCCTATACAACCCCATGGTACATTTGAAGCATTGTTTTCTCCTTTACACATGACTCCGGTGCTAGTCAAGGCAGGTGAAGGAAGATGACTGCAGCTATGCATCCATACGAGGCATAAACAATGGAAATGGATGCCATGTTGGTTCAATATGGATGAAGACACCAAGCACAGAGCGAGACAATTGATTATTGCGTCTTCCGTGCAACACAGCTGGCTAAACCTATTACAGCTACCGTTTTTCGGAAGAGACCAGCAGTCCGATTCTGAAGGATTGCTGACTGGGTCTGATGGGATGAATTGCATTTCCAGTGTTTGCCTATCGATTTGGGAAAGGAAGGGTGGGCGGAATTGTAGGGAAGTAGTGATGTTTGGGATTGTGTGCGCGCACACACACAGCCCCATGGCTGCTGCATTACATTACATGCATTTAGCAGACACTGTTATCCAGAGCGACGTATAACATACTCAGCATTCCAGCTGGAACACTGTGGCATTGAAGGAATCGAAACACTCAAGCGTCAACTTTGCTGGTCAGGGCATCTTGTCCGAATGGAGGACAACCGAATACCAAAAGCCCTCTTCGATGGGGAGCTAACAAATGGGCGACGCTCTCAAGGGGGGGCAGTACAAGAGGTACAAGGATGTTCTGAAGTCTAAAAAAATGTGAGACATTTCAATCAACACCTGGGAGCAGCCAGCGCTTAGTCGAGCCGAGTGGCGAGCAACATCCTATGCTGGCATGAAGCACTTTGAGGATCGACGGATGATCAAGTTTCAAGAACGACGTACAGCTCGCAAGGTGCGGCTATTAGCCCAACCACCAGGAGACACCTTTGCTTGCCCAGACTGCCAACGCCACTGTAGGTCACAAATTGGACTGCTAGGTCACCAAAGATCTAAGCACAAGGCCCCGAACATGACGGCTCAGTCCATCTTCATCATCATAACGTACCCAGAGCAGCCTGGGGAGCAGTTGGGGTTAGGCACCTTGTTCAAGGGCACTTCAGCCATTCCTGCTGGTCCAGGGAATCGAACCAGCAAACTTTTGGTCCCAAAGCTGCTTCTCTAACCTTTAGGCCATGGATTCCCCCATGCTGCCTAGATTAATCAAGCTGGAGAGCCAGGGGTTGGTGTGTGAGGGTGGGTGGATAGAGGATGGAGGGCCGAGGACAGGGGGAGCCCCCTCTCTGCATGTCTGCTGCCCTGACATGTTGACTGTCAGCCCCAAAGTCAAGGAGGCCTCCAAGACTAATGAGGTGTCTCTCCCCGTCTTTCCCTACATCCACACTCACCCTCTCCACTTGCTAGTTATTTACTCCACCTTTCATGTGTCAGTTTGATTGTTTTCTCACTCACCCTCTGCCTTCGGTCCCCCCCCCCCCCCAACCCGTTTTCCTGCAGTCATCTATTCCTGGGTTGCTTCAGAAAAGCAAGTGTGTAATGGGCCATATCAGTGTGAGCACTGCTGGCAGATAGGGCTGAAATTGAAAGGCACAAAGACAGTCAGGACAAGGAGAAAGGGCTATTGATATTTATATTGCACTAGCCACGCTGCTCGCCAGACTCACACCATCCTCAGTTTTATCAATATTTCATACGATACAGAGGAGGGCGGGGTGACGTCCAAGCTCACCATGTAAAATGGGGTATGAAAGAGCGGCTGACTCATGAATAGCCTTTTCATTATTTAGGACTCACGCCATTTTTGCTCCTCTCATATGCGAGTGCTGACAGACAAGAAGGCCACGATGAAAAGACTTCAACTTTAAACCTAATCTACCGTAATGGAGGACTAGGCCATCTGCAAAAACACAAAGATATTGGTTTCACCTTCACTCAAAGCATCGAAATATTAGCGCTGCTCGTGTCTGCATGTCACTGATCTCAGGTTTGCATGTGGCTCATCTTCTGAGATTGTGTTTTTTCCTGTTTAACGACCAAATTTGACAAAGCAGCACGTCAAACGTGCAGTTTAAGTGTGAGCGTGTGCAGAGGTGATGAAGCAGGAAAACTCATGTTCGTGTGGTTTAAAAAAAAAAAAAAAAAAAAAGAATGAAACCTTCCACATTACACATGCGTGCACACAAACAGCTTGCATTTCGTCCTCAAGCCAAACATCTCGCAAAAGACCATGACTCACGGAGCGGTCTCAAACCAATCATGAGAACACCGTTTGTGAAAAAGCAAGGCGCATTTACTAAACACTTTGACAAGACAACACAATTGACGGAATAATTTACACACTTCCAACATACAAGCTTTCCATCCTTTGCGAAACACCTACAGCTTTTCAGACTTCACCACATTAACACTCAATTATCAAAATTCCAGGCGTTCAAGCATTAGGGAACTGAACTGACGATGTCTTAGCAACAGTGCTTTGTACATGTGACTTCATCTGCACTCGACACAGAGCAGCAGTGTGCCAACAGTGCCGGCGTGGCTACACAAACATCCTCGCTGCCTCCGCCGGCCCTCCTCGAAGAAAACAGGGCTCCAAGGTTCCTCTGAGGTGAAGCCACAAATGTTCGTTTACCTCAGGGTGCAGGTGCGTTTAGGTTTTAAACCCAGGCTGGTTTTCGCACCTCAGAGTCAGTAGGTAGCTTCAGAGAGAGAACGAGATGATGACGAGTCACTGATTTGGCCCCGTCCCAAATAAAAGCCCCCTCCATTTTGTGGTGCGTCTGAATTCGGAAACGTTTACGCTCAAGCCTGGACACGTGAAGCTTCCAGACGCTAAATAAAGGGGTTTGATTGGAAATAAATCACACTGAAACTTTTCATAAAAAGGGCTTTAGATAGAGCGTGTTACTTATACTGAATGATTATACGTCCATATTCATAATACAGAGTACAATGCTGAATCTTAATTAATGGAGGTTTAATTAAAATCGCACATGCCCTTAATGCTTAACCAGGCGCATTTAGACGTCAGTTAGCAAGCGCTGGCTTTTTAAATATTCATGAAAGAAAGGGAAGCCCTTCGCCATCTGTGTGTAAACACCACAGCGGTGATACGGAGCCAAAAGAATGAGAATTTTATTATTTTTTTTAAAGATTATTATGCTAACAACAACGATGCATTCCTCGAATTGCAAACAAGCTGAAATTCTTTCCACAAGTTCTATTTTAAATCAAACACAACGAGACGTGCATGTCGGCGTTAACCCGAGTAGAAAGCTCAGGTGCTTTGCATGGCCCTCCTGAGCACACGTTAAACACAGTCGTGTGGCATTTGCATAGAGGTTTGCACGGCGCTAACTGCCATTGACTGGGGCCCTTTTTCCCCTTCTTTTGCCTTCTGGCAGGATATTTGACCCCATCTCCAGCGTGCATTATCCTTCCTCCCTCGTCCAGACTGAGAAAATTAAGTTTCCATGTGAACTGGCCACAGAAGGAAGAAAAAAAGAAGAAGAAAAAAAAAAAATCCCTTGCCGCAAATCTCAGCTGGATGAAAGAGAAAGGGGCTGCCGTGGGGGAGGGCGGCATGAGTTTCCTGCACTCCTCAGTTTAGTCTTACAGCCCCAGATGGAGGGCCTTTTCTCCTCTTTTTCCTCCCAAGCCAAAGTGCAACTCCGGTCTCTGTTCTCGACCTTGAATGTGCCTCGAGTATTATTCGTGCTCTCCCCCCCTATTTGGTTCCCATTTCCCCTCCCTTGTCTCATTTGGACGAATTGCTTTGGTGATCATTTTCATTCAGTATTTATTCAAGAAAAAAAAAAAAAAAGGAGGAGTTTCAGGTTAAGGGTCTTGCTTGAGGGCCCAACAGTAATTCTGTACCAGTCCTGGGATTTGAACCAACAACCTTCCGGGTACTAGTACACTCGTTCACACAGAGAACTGAACTGATCCAAGTATAATAAAACATTTTATTTATTTATACAGCGCTTACAAGGAGTACAAACCTACCATTACATTACATAAACATACACACACACGGATGTAACCATAAATTAGCATGGGTTTGAAGCGAAGCCTGAAGTCACAGGTTGGGCAGGTTTAAGGCTTCAGAGGGAAAAAAAAAAAAAAAAAAACCAGACAGGAATTTGGAAGATGGAAATTTAAAATATATGTAAAACAGCTTTCCATTTTCGTTTTCCCTTGAATTCTACTGCATTTGTTAGGCAATTACAGCCAAATGTGCTTACATTAACCAAGTCGGCATGCTGTCTGAGTAAACAGAAAGGACCCATGCCAGAAGAAAGACCATGTTCATAACTCAACCTGAGGTGAGAGCTGACGACAGATTGGGAGAAAATAATTCGGGAAATGGGAAGTCCCGTACAGCTTAAGAGATTCTTTATCATCATTCATTCTGAATATTTAAATAATACTGGCTTGCTTTTTTGGTGGTATATCAGATATATTCCATTCAGCTAGCAGGATACTGAACGAGTTGAAGACCAGTAGCTGAATGGAATACATCTGATATACCATGAAAAAAAGCCAGCCCATATTATTATCATCCATACACATTCCTTTAGGGTGTTCAACACGTCTTTCTCTTTCAAAAATCTCTCAAGATCTTCCATTTTTAATGAAGCAAACCTGGCGGCCATGTTTGTGCACAAATCGTCCCAGTTGCTTGCTAGCGCTGAAGTTTTACGTCTCTGACGCGTGACGTCACGTTGTCTTGACCATATTCAACACTCATTGGGTAGAGTGACATAATACTCCTAGGATAAGCAATATGCTAACAATATTGCATGCTATCAAACC
>JAOBRE010000016.1:4299995-4310569 GCA_027574745.1 Occidentarius platypogon
CTTTTTTTTTTTTTTTTTTTTTTTTTTTTTTTTAATTGAATACAATAGGTTATGGAATAACTGTTTATTGGCTCATGTGATGTGCCTCACCTTTTATTTCCCCTCCAGTGGCCCTGAACTTCCAGACGCCGTGTGCAGACATGGATCTGAACCAGGGCCTGTTCAGCCAAAACGGACAGAGCGGCTACGTCCTGAAACCAGCCTACCTCCGGACCACAGCGTCAGAATTTGACCCCATCACACTCATCAGAGGACCATGGCTCAAACACCTCGAGTTCCACGTGATGGTCAGCATGCCAATTCCATTGTATACCTACAAAATATCACAGTATGATTTTTGTTTCTTGACCCTGTTTGATTCATTCTTGGTCTCTTTGAAAAGCATTGAGTTTTTATTCGCCCTCTTCTGGTGCATCAGGTGATCTCGGCACAGCAGTTACCTAAAACAAGCAAGAAGTCGTGCTCCATCATAGATCCTCTGGTGCGAGTGGAGATCCATGGTGTGCCTGCGGATGTGTCCGAGAGGGAGACGCAGCACGTTCATAACAACGGTACTCATGAAACAAATATGTAATGGTCTGTGTTCTTGAAGTGAAATTGGATCGTGGTGTTCTGTAGACGTTTGAAATCAAATCCCAGATGAAATGCCAAGCTTTAGCATGTAACTCTTAATTCCAACACCTCATTCAGCTATTGGACATATTACAAGCTAATGAGATCTCTCTCTCTCTCTCTCTCTGACTGAGTGGAGGTACTTGGTGCATGTCAAATCCTGTAAAAAGGGGTGTGTACGGAGTCATTTGAAATTAATTTCAACTGTCTTGAATTATTTGGAGTTTGCATTGAACTGAAATTGAATTTCATGCTTAAGGTGTGGATTTTATATATTATACAAGTTCAAAGTGAAGTGTATAATGAAACTGTTTAATTCAGAACTTCTGGATAAATTTTACTGGACAAGATTTATGTAGCATAAATCTGTGCCCCCATGCTGAAGTAGTTTACATGAGAAACGTTTGAGGGGTTCAGCAGTTTAGACTGGTACTAATTTTGAATGCATTAGGTCTGGAAAAACAGGATGGGAGCACTACTTTTGTGTTTAAGTGAGTAAAAGTCCTGATCGAAATCCGCAATGTTTGTGTCCTGTAACTTTTGCTTATCCATTTGAGCTGACGGGATCAGCTTTGTGGGCACAGTTAACATTGCGGTCACGGGATTGTTTCTTGCTCCAGTACAGGCTGCATTAAGATAAAAGGTCTAACTTTATTAGAAATCTCAATGCTGTTGAACCCGTTCCAGAGTTGCTGCATGGTTATCTCTAATGCCTGATTGGCACGGTGTAATTTATGAAATGGAGACCTCCTGAAATCTGTAGCCTGAGGGCACTTTGACACACAGCAGGATGTTTTTGTGTGTGGAGTGAGGAATTATGGGGGAGGATCAAGCTTTAGAGCAACTCTCTCCCTCTGTCTCAGGTTTCAACCCCATGTGGAACGAGAATTTCCGGTTTGACCTGTACGTGCCTGAACTTGCACTGGTGCGCTTCGTCGTGGAGGATTACGATAGCATGTCCAGTAACGACTTCATCGGGCAGTACACGATCCCCTTCACCACCCTACAGATGGGTTAGTGACCACACCACACAGCTGTAAGATTGAATACAGAACTTATCACCTGGACATCCAGAGTCCTGTTCATCACAGAGAACCTGTTGAGACCTGATGGTGTGTTATTGTATTTGAATAGTAACAACTTGTTCAACGGTACTTGTACAGCAGATGGTCCATATAGCAAGATGGAAAAACCCTGTTCTTGGTGAACAAAACATGTAGTTTTCTGGAAAGAGGCATTATTTTTAGTTGTTTACAAAAGTAAACCCTTTTAACAAGAAACAGGAGGCTACAAAAATCAGACAATATTACTCCTTTCAAGTAAGGAATAAAACTTTTTTTTTTTTAAAGCAGTTAGTTATTCCTCTTCTACCACAGGAACTTCCTGGTGAATTAATGTCCTTGCTAATAAGACTTATTAATTTTTTTAAACAGCTTTAGAGATGCTAGTCAGGGAATAAACTCAGCAATTTAAAATTCTTGTTTTGGTCAAAATACAGATAGTCGTTGACTTACGACTGTCTGGTTACAACTGGCGAGTGAAGCCTTTCTTAATTTATCACTTGCAAAACCTGCAGGCGTTCAGGAATGTAAACAAGCACACTTTGCCAGTCTACTTTCGTTCTAACCATAAAGCATGGATGATGCAGGCACTGTTCGAAGACTGGCTTATGAAATTTATGAGGAGAAAAACAATTCAGACAAGGCTTACCATGATTATGAAATGAGCAAATCCTCCTGTCAGCCTGAGCGCTGCAACAGCTGATGTAGATGACCCACAGCCAAGCACCAGTGCTGTCAGCGGTCACTAAGTTTTTGTATTTTGGTATGTCTTCTATTTTTCACACCTGTATTTTATATTGTACTGTAGTATGCAGTGTTTGACTTAAACCAAATAATGAGCCAAGGTAGTGAAATGTGTTGATAAGACTTTTAAGATCACAATATACTTGCGTTCATTTAACATAGGCCGACTTATGACCAGATTGGTTTACGACTGGTCAGTTGTAACCAAAGGCAGTTGCAAGTTGACGCATAATTGTAGTTGAAAGGAAATTAACAAGCATGCATGAATTTGCAGAAACCATTAGCTGATCATGAGTAACTCAGATTATGGTCACATGATCGTAGGGTGTTTTTTTTTTTTTTTAATTATAAAAAATCTAAAGCTAGATAAAGACTTAGTTTGGGAGGGGAAGAAACATGACCCATCCTGAACTTGTTCCCTCTGCAGGGTATCGTCATGTTCCACTGTGCAACCACAACGGAGACCGCTTCTCTTCAGCACAGCTGTTTGTTCACCTCATGGTTGTGGATCCAGAATAAATTTATGGACCAGTTCTTATTCCATTGCTTCCCATCCAGTCTCCAAGCATCAGCCTGGTTGAGGCAGAGAAACTGGAATATGAACCTCAGATTGGAGCTGGACCAGGAACCTGTTTTGTTGAGAACTTTAAGCTGCAAGACACTGTAAGACATTAAATTGACTCCTAACATCTGTCACAGTCAACACCAGGCAACTAAGCATGTAGCTGTAGTACAACACCTTGTTAAACTAGAGCAATATTTTCTTTCATAGATGTTTTTAGATGGTTTTTAAGAAGTGTTATTTAGCTTCTAGTACATTGCACTATTTATGATTTTACTTGTGTGAATGACAGTTTGAAAAACAAATAAAAACAGCCAGCTGAAGAAAAGCTTTTTTTGTTTTGCTGCAAGACTGAAGAAAAAAAAAACCCTTTCATACAGTGCCAGGTTTGAAGAAAGGATGTGCTATAAACAAACCCTGTGCCAGCAGGAGGATGGCATGCAGGGAGTGTCTTTATTTTAGAGTAGCTGAAATGGAGCAGATGCTTTTGATTTTAATAATGGAGCCAGGTGTTTCCTATAAAATGATCAAGGATGGAGAAGAGCCATTTGTTCATAGCATCAGAGTACAGGTTTGCATGAATGTGGTCCTAGAAAGTAGGAACAACTGGACCGAAGTCCAATACCACAAGTAGAGATGGAAGTGGAGCAAAGAAAACAAACCCTGAACTAAGATATTGGGGGGGGGAACGTCCCCTGAAAATATTTTAATAACATGCAAAACCCTGCATTCTTCTAGTGCATTTTAGTACTTTTTCACTAAAGTTATAACGTGAGCTTTCTCTTTCATGTACATTAATGATTAACATGTCAATCAAACTTAATTCCCCTAGTTAATGAGTAATTTTCAGGAGTGCATTTAGAAAACGTGGTGACTTTTTTTTTCTTTTTTTTTCCTCCTCCCTTCTTCCTGGTTACAGTTCATTACTTTGAAAAAAATCAGATGGTTGAAGGTAAACTCGGCAAAATCCCAAGACAGTACTGTTAAAGTAAAGGTCTGTTAGTTTCTAAAGGTTTCAATGTTGGGGACATTGAGCCTCGTTTATCAATCTTTTAGTAGAGTTGTGCGTTTGCATAAGCTAAAGTGAACTAAATTTCCAATTCCTATTTGTGAGTTGAAGCCAATCGTTTACATTAGTTCGTATTGTCTGTAAATTTAAACACCAATGAATACCGAATTTCTCATAAATCAGGGTGTGTGTGTCACACATACTGACTGGCAGCCTGAGTACATTATGTAACACAAAATAATTACCATTGCTGGTTTTAGGCAGCTTGGAAACCGGCTCTTCCATTATTGCACATTTTCTTGATGTGTGCTAGAAACGGCACTAAAACTCTGCTTCAAAACCACAAAATGCAACTTGGATGGGGGAAGAAAAAATAATTGCTTACCTCTCCATGTTGAAAGAAGGAGGAAAGTTTTGCTTGTTTTGACATGGCGAATTATTAACACGAGAAGATACTCGTAATCGGCAACTAAAAAGACTGCAGCTACACTGGCAGCTTGAACATGCTTTCTAGTGCGATTGTGTTGCGTAGAACAGTGTCAGTCCTGCGTGCCTTAGCACATGCACTGTTAATGAAGAACACCTGTCTTTAATCAATGAACTATGCTTGGGCGATTTAAGGACTGCGCCCAGGCAAGGACTATGCGAAGTATTACACTTTCCCCTCATAACTGCACTCCTCAATCACCAGATCTCCGCTTAATGCTTTGATGGAGTCATCCTGAGAGAACCCATCAGAATTGAAATATTTAATCAACAGTGCTGTCTAAGGTACAAACCATGTAAGCAGAACTAAATGCCCCTCTCTGCATGGTGGTAGGTCAAGCTGCACATTGGCTTATGAAAAAGAAACTGACATTTTCAGAAGAATCCATGTACATTTAGCCTGAGGTTCACCAAACTCTCTTTTTTTTAAAGCCATTTTTGAAGTGTTTGTCACTTGAGGGTATCTCTTTTTGATTCGATATGGTGGGTTCCCCCCTTTATTGTAGACAAGTCAACCCAGGTGGAATAAAACTAGGTGTTCAAATGGTCTGGTCTACTTCTTGCGTACACGTTTGCAGATCTTTTGACTGTCCCTTCACTACATCCACCAGGAACATTCTTTTCCCAATGAGAATCTCAGCATCAACTGCCAGTGCCTCCAAGCCATCCACCTTCTGTCACAACTCACTCCTGACCTTCTCCATCCTACTTACACTTTACTCTGTACCACTGAGAGACATACTTAGAGATATATCTCGGTGTTTTTTTTTAAATATATTTTTCTTCTCACTCTAAAGTAACTGATGCTAAAAATAAGCATGTTCACAGCAAGTTTCTGGACCAAAACAAAGAGTACTCCTAGAACTTTTTTTAAATAAGCTGTAAAAGGTCCTTACATTTTTGCTTTAAAACCACTATTTATGAAGAACCTGGTTCCCTTTGAACATGAGCCTGAATTAAAGAGGAGTCATTTCTTTTTCCTAAAAAGGTGCTTTAATATAATAGTCTGGAAGAAAATTTGCAACAAAACCATGGATCACATCACCTTGAAATGTACTGCAAATGTGGCACTGTCCTCTCAACACATTTCAGAGAGTCTGTCTACATAAGAATAAAAAACATTTAACCAGAACCCTAAGTGGATGTAATGCTTAGCAATTTGAAACATAACCCTGACCTGCTAACTAGTTTAAATATTAGTGGAAGAAAAAAAATTCTTGACCAACACAAAGTGCTCCACCTCTGACAGCTTGTTTAATATGAAGAGGGAGGGACATTGATACCAACGAGGTAAAGAAATCTATGAAAGGGCAGTGTTTTATTTTATACCAAAGCACACAGGATTCAAATTAGGAAGAAACAGCAGAGTAGTATGAAAGTGTGTGTGAAATTAAATACTGATACATTCGCAGACTGAAAAACTCTTCTGTGGAGCAGAAAGAGAGGGAAGAACAGTGCGAAAGAATAAATAACGTGTAAATATGGGAAATTAATGCAAACAGGTCATGGTTTAGTGTATAAAAAAAAAAAAAGAGGAAAACCAGAGAGGTTATTGCATGGGTGGTGGCTCTGATACGCCACTGCTCCTCTCCTAGGCACCATGGTAAGACAGGCTCCACACAGACCTTTATTTAACCCTGCGCAACCAAGAGCATACGCGTGCTCGCTTTCTCTCTGATCGGTGAGGTACTAAAGTCTCGCATGTCGTAGCTCAGAATGAGTTCAAACGTTAAGTGATGAAAAATAAAAGCAAAGTAACGGTTAAACAAACAAAAAAAAGCGACAGGCATGTGCGTCAAGCTGTCTTGCTTACTTTGAACAAGTAGCTTCAGCAGAGTTCTAGAAAGAACTGCAGCTCTGGTTAAATATAGAACAGGATTCTAAACTGATGCAATGACATGAAAGTAAATAAAAACACACACCTGAGGGACACATTGGCAATTTTGTGGATCCTGTGACAACCAGGATACATCGCACTTGCAAATTAAAGGAGTAACGGGATCTGCACCAGCTTTAAAACACAAACTCAGCTTATCCATAACCATCTCCCCGATGCGCTCTGAAACAGCCAGACACGATTGTCAGTATTTTCTGTACCATCGCAGGACCTGTGCTAAAATCCAGCAATGGGGGGAGGGGAAGAAAAGGAAAAAAAAAAAGCCTCAGCATGTAATGATGCAGCGATTCATTGGCACAATTACGACAATCTGCAGTCTCAGATTGTTCCTCATCTCAGAAACCAAACCAAGTGCAAACACCTTTGCTTTTACAAGGCAGACAAACAAATACACGCGTCTATATGACAGCATGAGTGAAAGCACAAGGAACACTGATGGAGATGATTGAGAGGAAAAAAAAAAAAAACCTCCAGCCTCGTTAACACTGCCTTCACCAGGAGAGAAAAAAAAAAAATAACCTGCCTCTGTTTTCAAAGAGTAGAATTCTGAAAATCTCTGGAAATATTTTCACGTACAAAAATGTTTTCCCAGTAAAAATGACATTCAAAAAAAAGGCACTTTGTTGGGTAAGCAAAGAGGAAAGAAAACCCACAGTCCTGTAACGCCTGCATAGCAACAACCCAAAGATCTGGATTCTCTCGTTTCGGAAGGGAAAAGAAGGGTTTTGGCGTTTTTTGGTTTATTATTAAGCACTTAAGCAAGTGGGTCTCTCGTGAGCAGTAAAGGTCTGTAGTGGACGTTCGTCACCGCGTGGGCCGCAGACGTAGGATTGGGGGCGGGGACGTCTGCGCTTCCTGTGTAGTGAGCTGCTGGGAGGTGAAGTCTGTGAGTGCAGGGATGGACGGTGCAGCTTGCTACCTGCCTCGGAGGTTCTGAAGAACTCCATACACGTCCTCCTCTTTGCTCAGTCCTTCAAAGAATGGAAGCAGGTCCAGCAGTTCGGTGTCGGTCATATCATCGAACCATGACTGTACAGGAACCTGTGGAGCAAAACGCACAGGGTTAAAAGATCTGGTACAGCTAAACACTTAACAATTCACATTAAAACAGATTGTGCACAAAAATTTATTTATACTCATGTCGTTCATCTCACAAACATAAAAAGTTCATCATTAAACAATGCCAAGAACTGTCTTCCTTCACAGACAGCAACGATGCGGGGTTTTTTTTCTTTAATAGCCTGTCAGGAAAGACTTGAGAATCTTGTTTCTTCATCGCTGTTGAACTCTCCATTCTGACTGGTCAAAAAGTGTGGATTAATTTTCTCTAACAGCAGCTCTAAGCATTTGTCCTTATAGGGACTTTTATGGATTGACGTTTTCTGCGAGGAGACATTTCTGTATCATGGTCCATGGAACTTGCTGGGGTATAAGAGGAATAAAACACTTCAGAACGTTCGATCATCCAGGATTGTAACAATACCACCACCTCACTGATTATTATTATGAACTAACTACTATAAATCGAGTTTTTGAGTCAGATTGGTGAGAGTGACGAGGCTCACAGCATTCTCGGGGTGGAAGATGTAGGACGCTGGCGAGTTGTCCACGATGATGACGTTGTGCAGCTCTCTGCCGAGCCGACTCAGGTCTTTGACGTAGTTTCCTCTGTGGAACACGCAGGATTCCCGAAAGAGCCGCGCCCGAAACACTCCCCACTGGTCCAGCAGGTCAGCCACGGGGTCAGCATACTGCAGCACAGAAGGAGGTCACAGGGTTAGTAGAGTGCAGGATGGCTCTGTAACAATAAAAGTGGTTGTATTGCTAATTTCTCCTCAGTAAGAACAGAGCAAATAGAACTGGTTCTTCTGCCAGTTTCTAGAAATAACCGCATGCAAATCTCCTTCACCATAGTGGTTTTAGCCTCAGGGGACTTACCTGCTTCATTTAAATCAAATCAAGATAGTCAAACAAGAGCATTTAGATCAGAAAAGCTGAGCTAATAAGCATACAGCCGTTTGACTCTCAGCCTATCAGACATTACAAAGGCAGGCTCAAGAGTCCTAGCAAAGAAAGCGCTAATCTACAAGCACCGGCCTTTGACTCTTAACAACTACTTTGCCATGTACAACTAAACAACATATATACAAAAAAAAAAAAAAGCAGCATATGAGACGTCAGATATGGTCACAGCAAAAAAAAAAAAAAAAGAAAAAAGGAAGCTTCACGAGGCATCCTGACTGAAAAGAGCAAGACGTGAAAGCTAGGCTCTGTGGGCTAACACGCTTACATTACTAGCGCACATTCTGTACGAGTCATGGAGGCTGGAGAGACACTTACCCATGCATTAGCAGCTAAAACAAATGCTGGCCACATAGAGACAGAAAAGGGTGGGGGGAGATGTTGGGAGGAAAAAAAAAAAAAAAAGCAGGAGAAGATTTCACAACTCATTCACAAGCCTTCTGAAATGGTTCATGTCAAACGTCACATCAAGAAATCCTGGCGTACAACGAAAAAGTGATCAAAAAAAAAAAAAACCAGGGTGAATTTCCAGAGAGTCTCACAGCACAATGATTATCATGAGAAGTCTAACTTCTTATAAAAAGGCCTTTTTTTTTTTTTCTCCACTGCACAAAATACAGAAACTTGCTTCAGAAAATCTGAATGGTGGCACGTGTCAGGTGGGAAAACTAGCCAGCCCAAAACTAATCAGAACTGATCGTACTGGGGATGGAATTGGCTGCACTGTCGCTGACTGGTTAATGGTTTTAGTATTTTGGGTTTTTTTTTTGGTCCATTAATATGAACGATCAGAATAAAAGTCTGGTTCATTTGCAGTAATTTTTATAAATTTGACAACCTGCATACACTTTGTAGAATTTAATCAAAGGTTGGAATTTTTTTGTGCATCACTGACCAAATTTCACAATTAAAAACTAAATAAAAAAAATCAGAAAGCAACCACCGAGCCATTTTTTTTTTTTTTTTTACACACTTAGTTTGCAGCCAGTATGAGCGGGTTAATATTGACTGTTCCAGTTGTTGAAAAATAAACCAGAGCCTCAGGATTGTGTCGACTATTTTTTTGAGCGTGCAGCAGAAAAACGCCCACAGGTGGTAAAATGAGCTCAGCGCAAGCTCCTGTGTCGTGTGTATGAAGCTAAACTGTATTATTAAGGGGTATTATGGGATATCACGGGGCGATCAAACCTTGGCAAGGCTGGCTGTGAAGAGGACGCACTCAAACAATTCTCCCATCTTCTGCAGGAACTCGTCCACGTGCGGTCTCTTCAGGACGTACACCTGAAACACAGACACACCCTTTACTGCGACTCGGAGCAAACGCGCACTCAAATCCACTCAGAATGTGTGCTTTGCATAGTCAGGCCTGTCCTCATCTCTCTGTAAACACATCGCTAATGGCAGCAGAAGTGCTTCTTTGTAGATGTAAAGCTGCCACCCAGTGCAAGTAATCATGAATAGGCCAACCAGGACAGATACAGCCTATCCTGGATTACTTGAACAAGGTAACAGCCATCTGACAGCTGGATTTTTAGACAAGCAGAAAATGACACACTGAAAATGACCGATGGAGATGGGTAGAGGGCCTCCTCGATGACTTCTTTTGTAACACAACTGATTCAGGAGTTTCACAGCAATGGTGAGGGTGAATACTTATGCAATCGCAACTCATTTGAACATTTCATAAACTACACAGATGTTCTGTTCACTTCGCTTCAATATTACAGGCTGTTTTGTGTAGATTCAGGACAAATAATCCCAAAGTAGTCTATTTCAGTTTCAAAAATGTGTTTAAAAAAAAATGAAGTGGTTGAATACTTATGCACAGCAGTGCAAGTGTACAATATAATTGAGCTTTTGAAGAAACAAAGTCACTTTTGATTATAGTACCTGATGCACTGTGCCGTCAATCTCCACCGGGACGATGAAATCAGCATTACTAATAGGCTGTGAGGAAAGAAAATACAATAATAATAATAATAATAATAAATCATTACACATTTAAACAAACAAAAACACCTCCATTTCATCTCTAAACTAGATAGAACTCGATGCCAACGGCATCGATGGGGATGCCTCCACCCGGTAGACTACACGCCTTATTAAGTTGTGGTTTGGGGATGGACATTTGACCTCACAGTAATCTTGACCTGGTGAAATTACTTGTATCAGCCTTGGAGA
>JAOBRE010000016.1:6986131-6998336 GCA_027574745.1 Occidentarius platypogon
TATCAAAACAATTCATTGATTTCCTCATGAATGACATATTGAGAAATATGTCATTGTTGCTGTTTTCGATGTCCCAGATGTAGCTCGTATGAAAAATATGAGTGGCATATTTCCCAATATTATTTGGATTCATGTCCAAATAATATTTAAATAATATTGGCTGGCATTGAGTCATATATCAGATATATTCCATTCACCTAGCATGATACTGAATGAGTCAAAGACGAGTTCAATATTATGCTAGCTGAATGGAATATATCTGATATATCATGAAAATTAGCCATTATTATTATTATTATTATTATTATTATTATTATTATTATTATTATTATACATTCCTTTCAGGTGTTCAACACATATTTCTCTTTCAAAATTCTCTCAAAATCTTCTGTATTTAATGAAGCAAACCTGGCAGCCATATTTGTTTACAAATTGTCACAGTTGCTTGCTAGCATGAAAGTTTTACATCTCCGACGTGTGATGTCATGTTGTCTTGACAACCATGCAATATTGTAAACCATATTCAACACTTATTTTCTACTGGGTCTAGTGACATAATACACGTAGGATAAGTGATATGCTAACAATATTTCATGCTATCAAACCAAATGAATGGAACTCGCTAGAAAGGAATAGAACACGTTTTTATTCCATCGAAAATGTGTCCTGGTGTATTGTAATACATATTATTACACCTTTCATGACCTCGATGTTTAAATGAAAATAATAGAATGTGCTGGCTCATGTGCTATTTGCTAAGCTAGAATTTTGAAGCTGAAAGCCATATTGTTCCATTAAACCAATTTACAGTGATTAATGTGATAAGTCGGATTATTCATGCAACAATATATTGGTAATATGTTGAACTTCTATTAGCATGCCATATTCACATATCTCATGTAATTGTCTTAGTCTTTTTTAGCTTTGTAATTTTTAAATTGTTCCCTTGCTTTTTTTGTTACATTGCATTACATTTGATAGCAAAGAAAACAAAGGGTATTTCTTTTGTCTGAATTTTCTATCCCTAATTTCTTTTTTCTGGCAACCGCTTTTTTTGAAAACCTCAGAAGCATGAACTACATGAAGGTAATTTGCACTGAATCTAAACCTGCATCTCAGTGGCACATCCAGAAAAACAGCTTAAGTACCTCTGAACTGAACAGTGAATAAATGTAAATGTCAACATAACAGACTTTGACAGAATAGAATTTTGTGTTTTTTTCTATCCACATTCACTGGATATGAGCAATTGCATGCTTTGATTGGCTACTCTACTACTAGGATATCAGCTCATATACAATGAGTAGAGAAAAACAAAATAATGGAACGTGTTGCTGAACCAACCGAGGACGAAATAAAAACTCTACTTGAAAACAAAACCCCCCAAAATAGAAAAAGCAACAAAATATGGAATGAAAGTATTTGATGGCAAGAACGTATTGTTTTTATTTTTCAAGAATTATTATTCTTGCATTTTTCACAAATTGCTACTGTCATTTCACCGATTTGTTTACATTCTAAGCGGAAATGATTTTGTTGGATGTTTTGTACAAAGTTTTTATTTATCAAATTTTCAAAAAATAAAAATAAAAATGCTCTGTTTCTCAAAATCCATTGAATGTGGATAGAATAAAACAGTTATTCCATTCAATCTCATCATACATGGCTTATAGCCAACTCGGTGCTATGTGCCTCGTCGGCTACCAGCTCATGTACGACTCGATTTCGTGGAATAACTGTTAAATATCTTTACATCAATTCAAGCATTTGTCATATGCCACTTGTAACACTATACTGTACAGTTCAACTGCTTAATAAGAGTTTCCTGATGATTTTGCCTCCTTAGGTATTAAAAATGAGTTACAATAGACTCAAAGAGCTACGCAAAGAGACATTTCAAGGCCTGGACAATTTGTTGCGTCTCTATATGGACCATAACACCATCGAATTCATCCATCCAGAAGCTTTCTATGGTCTGACGTCACTACAGTTAGTCAATCTCGAAGGCAATATGCTTCAGCAACTTCATCCAGACACTTTTATAACTCTGAGATACAACCAGATATTCAAATTTGCATCTATCAAGACGATACACCTATCAGAAAATGCACTGACCAGTCTACCTGCTACACTGTTCATTGGTTGCTACAAGCTAGAGAATCTCTTTCTTAGTGGAAACCCTTGGTCATGTGATTGTAAAATGGACTGGCTTGCAGCATGGATCAAAAGAAATCCAGGTAAGGATGACAGAGACCTTTCCATCCAGTCACTGCTGTATTTATAAAGCTGATTGATTGCACACGAAGTATTGACTTCTGCATGTGATCTTTGAGAGACTCAGACAACAGCCGCCTTTTAAAAGACAAGTGAAGACATTACAGGAACATGCTCTGCACCAAACCCTTTTTTCATATTTTGTAGACATATGTTTGACAAAATAAATTTCCATTCCTTATGTGGTTTCATCTGGATGGCTTTGTTCTTGGGGTGTGTTAAAATAGGGCTTCCATACACACAAACTGTTTAAGGTTGAAATTCTTTTACAAAGACGAAAGCAAATTTCGGTAGAAATTGTTACAATTACCGTACCTGTTGTTCTCATCTTGTTGCTTCTGCCTAAAACATCAATTTTGTATTTACAGGTGTCCTGAAATGCAAAAGAGACAGGAAGTTTTCTGGAGAACAGATGTGCCCCATCTGTGAATCTCCACTAACCTCCAGAGGCAGCAATATTATTTATCTGTCAAGTCAAGCTTACACATGTTCTAAACCATGGATTCATTCCCATCTGAAACAGAGAAATATCACAGTGGAGGAGAACAGTAATGCCCCAGTTCTTCCCAAAGACTTTATTGCTCCAATTGGGGGAATGGAAATGAAATTCACAGGGCAATATAATAGTGATGCCAGTGTTGCCTGTGTTGTACAGAGGCCAGGGGGTTTGGGCAACTTGAATGTCACCCAAGGAGTAATAGATGATAATGTGACAACACTCAGTGCAACTGTGGCTACGTCACTTATTTGTAATATTGATTCTGATCACATCCATCAGCTTTGGGGAATTTTGGCCTCCTACACTGATTCTCCAATGAGACTTGAGAGGGAGTTACTTTTTACCAAGTCACCAGAAATGATCTACAAATACAAGCAAACAAGATCATCTGATAGTGAAATCTTCACAGAGACTGAAGTAGAAATTAAGGCAAATCCTGCATGGTTAATGCAAGGTACCATTGACTTACAGTTGGACCTTACTACCACCACACATTCAACACTCCATATTAAATATTTGTCCAATATTGAAATGAATATTGAAAGCAATAAAGTGAGAAGAGACCGATTCGGCTGGACTATGATCAAAAAGGACAACCAGACTAAAACTGAGTTTTCAGTCCTTTCTGGTGGGGTGGTTGAACTGAACTGTGAGACCTATGGCGATCCCAAACCCTCCATAGAGTGGATATTACCAGATGGACTCAAGGTGCGTGCTCCATATAGCAGTGAGGACCAGAGGATAGTAATATTAAACAATGGGAAGTTTACTTTAAGAGCAGCAGATAGTTCTGATGCTGGTATTTACCACTGCATTGCCACTAATTATCTAGATGCAGATGTACTTTCTTTTAGGGTTACCATACTGTCCCCAGATGTTGAGGAGAAGGATGTCAATGGGGTTCAGCTTTCACGAACACTGGGTGGGAGCATAGTTCTTGACTGTGAAACAAATGGTACCCCACAAGCTTCAGTACAATGGATACTACCAGACCACACTGTTATGGACCGTTCTTTTGGAAACAAGAAACTCTACCCAAATGGTACTTTGGCAATACATCCACTGACTGAGAGAGACAGGGGATTTTACCGGTGCTTAGCTGCTAACTCTCTTGGGGTGGATTTATTATTAGCCTCCCTAGTAATTGTTTCTAATGATGGGTCAAAAATTGTGACACTGGCCAACGGAGATGGGTCTGCTGATGATGTACAGCTGGGCACAGAAGATAGCCACATGCTTTACAGGGAAAGTCTTTCTAGTAGAGTTAGTCAGGAATCAAGGATAATTACTTCAGATAGACCATACCCTAGGCTCAGGCCCTTACGTCGCAATGGAGTACCAACAAAAAGAAGGGGAGGTAGCAGACATATCGGGTGGTTTAGAAGGGTGTCTAACAAAGCATCCAGGAGAGTAGATCCAGAGAGATTAGCAGATTATATCAAGAGATCTCAAAACAAGAAATCAGGGAAAGATAAAGATGGCAGTATAAACCCATCAGATAAATCACAAGTTAATGTAGGACTTTCTGTTGATGATGAGATAGGTTCAGGGAATATAGTGTTTGAAGGTGATGTTTTCACGCCAGGTCAAGCAATATCAAGCTCAGAAAATCCAGAAAATACTGTTATGACCACATATCACCGACTAGAGAATGATCAGAATAATACTGCTGAAATCACAGAGGTACTAACAGATGATATAAACAATGTTATAACAACAACAGGAAACATGAGAACAATCACAACAGATTCTTACTCTTACACAGATGCCAGCCCAATGGTGCCAAGTGTTACTGTTAGTGATTATGACTTTCAAAAAGATGAGACAACACCTTTTACAACAACCCAAGGTTTTAAAGTTGGTCCTAATAGTAGCAAATCCTACAGTTCAGAAAGAAGCACAAAAACACCACTGCAGCCATTTACTGTAAAATTTAGAGTTACTGAGGCCATGGATGAAATGGGACTTCAAATTTCGGGAGATATGCCAAATACTTCAACTGAGGCACTGCCACATCTGAACTCTCACAGCCCTAATGTGACACCAATGCTGGATCAATCAACACAAAGGGTTAACCCAGTGGTACACACTTCTACAGACCCTGAGAGCCAAACCACTTTTACAGCAGTCACTACAACAGAAAGAGAACAAGATGTGATTATGTTTCATACCACTCAAAGAATCAAGTCTCCTAGTCTGCCCCCTGGATCGACCATCATCTCCCACCAGCAAATACACATCATTCCTCCCAATAAAAAGCGACCAGGAAGGAGACGTAATTTTTTCAGTAGGCGCAGAATTATCCGGCCAAACAAGATTACAGATATACAGTCCTTGCTAGATAAGCTCAAAAGGCCATCTGTAGCATATGAGAGCAATGCCACTGTTCCATACACAGTGGAACTGACCACAGATTGTGATAATGACAAAAAAAGAATGTTTACTGTAAAATGCAAAACAGAAGAATATTCAACTAGCAGATCTCAAACGCCAACCTCTTCTTTAGGAAAAGTGGAAAAACTCATCACAACAACTCTGAGCACCCCATTTATTACTTCATCAGTGATATCCCTTACATTTAAGTCCACTACATTTAAAAGTGAGGGTCAATTGAAGTCTGATAGTTCCAATGAATATATTCGCTCTACAAATATCCCTGAGCAAAAACCTACACAAGATCCAATGAAAGAAGTGTCAAGCACTGTTACAACAACAAAGGCTTCTAAAGTTGTACAGGGAAAGATACCATGGCGCAGATTTTTCGGAAGCAAAGAGGGTCAGCGGGAAATTCTTAAGAGAATTAGAAAACCACCTAAACCATCCTTAACAGTAAAGAGCACAACAGTCAGAACCATGACCACAACCGAACCATCAAGGGTCTTAACTACCCTACCTACAGCTGAGTCAATGGCTGCACCAATGACTGCCATGCCTCCTGTGACACAAAGAAATTATGGCAATGCAGGGATATCTTCTGATAACTTATCAGGTTCATTAAAATTCACAGAATCACAGAATTCTTATGAAGACATCACTTTATTTACAACTGCCAGTCCATCCAACAAATACCGCAAAACAACAGTAATGAACACACCAGTAACTTCACTGATGTATGGATCCAGGGTCTCCACAGCTACACCATCCCACATTACACCAATTCCTCCATTCCTAACAACTACTAAAACAACATTTAATGAAGATATAGTTGAGTTCTCAGGCTCTGACTCTGGAGGGTCTGGAGGATTTGCTGGTAGATCTTGGGGAATTCGAAAGCCAGGTTTCCACAGACGACGTTTAAGAGGAAGAAGGCCAGTTAAAAAATATACCACACAAGCTCCAACTACCAAGTCTGCTACATTTGAAACCACGTCTTTAACACCAGAGACAACTTCAAGAGTAACCAAGCCCTTGTATATACCTACTATAGAGGTTGCAAGCTCTATACACACATCTGACAGAAGCGACTTTAACAGTGAAGAGTGGAGAAATAGAGCCAAACCTACCAACGTGCCGAAAACTCATTCTGTAGCAAGTGAACCTTCACCAACACAGAGCTTTTCTTATACAACTAGTACAGCAACGCGATACATCACACCACAGTCAGAAAACAAGAAAACCAAAGCAAGAATGAACACAAATAAAATAATTCCCCCACGAAGAGGTGGAAGGTATCAAAATCAGAGGCCTGTGATTCAAAAAATAAGGCCAAATTTAACTAATAGTAACAGGGACCATCACAAACAACCAATAACAATAACTTCTTCCCCTGACAATAAAAGGGATGGATCTAGTACTGAGAAGACACAGCCCTTTGACAGAGTGACTTCATTTCCGTCCAGCAGTGCTATCTCTAATGAAATTCCAAATACTTATGATCACACCACAGTGTATAAGACTATATCATCAACTACCAATGGATTGAAATCATCAACAAAGGATGTAACATCGAAGCCAAGAATCATTGGGGGACATGCAGCCAGTTTTACAGTTGAGTCAAACTCTGATGCTTTCCTTCCTTGTGAGGCTACAGGTAACCCTGAACCTGCCATCAGCTGGAAACGGTTCTCCCCAAGCACAGGTACCAATATTCTGAATGTTTGTCATTGAGGTTTTAATATGAAGGGGGGGTTATGTTTGGTACTGTGTGTTTCCTTCCTGTTATGCATTCGTTTTATTGCTTTTGTTTTATGTTCCTCTGTTTTCATTTTAGGGACTACAATGGTGATTAAAGGAAAAGTGGGTAAATTTGAGGTGTTCAGGAATGGAACATTGTTGATCCAGAATGCAAATGTCAAAGACCAAGGGCAATACTTTTGTCTGGCTGAGAATGTTTATGGGTCAGACAAACTCAATGTCATGCTGTCAGTGGTGACTTATCCTTCCCGGATATTGGAAGCAAAGGTTCGAGAGATCAAAGCCCATTCTGGTGAAACAGTTGAGTTGAAATGCAAGACAGAAGGAAGACCAGTGCCAGTGGTGTCATGGATTCTATCAAACCGCACTCAAGTCAGGGGTCAAAACAATGGTCGTGGCAGAGTAACTGTTACACCAGAAGGTACTCTGGTTATCCAACAGGTATCAGTATATGAGCGAGGACATTATAAGTGCATTGCAAGTAACCCAGCTGGTATAGATACAGTGACTGTGCGTCTT
Source organism: Occidentarius platypogon (assembly GCA_027574745.1). NCBI lineage: Eukaryota > Metazoa > Chordata > Actinopteri > Siluriformes > Ariidae > Occidentarius > Occidentarius platypogon. Next base: position 6,993,558 of record JAOBRE010000016.1, read on the forward strand.
CAGGTGGTGGCAGCTCCCCCTGACATTTTGGAAGAGAAACGACAGCTGGTAAGGGCTGATGTTGGGCAGAGTGTTTGGATGCGCTGTACAGCACAAGGAGACCCTCAACCCACTACTCACTGGGTTTTGATGAATGGAACAGTTGTAATGCCACTTCACACTAGCTCCAGAGTGTACTCATTTCCTAATGGTACCCTTCACTTGAAAAACCTGGATGTTTCTGACAGTGGAAAATATGAATGCATTGCTACAAGTTCCACAGGATCTGAGCGGCGAGTGGTCACTCTATCTGTGGAAAAAACAGAAACTGCCCCCAAAATAATTGAAACATCAGGCTGGAGGACTGAGCTGGCATATGGCAGCCAACTTCGTTTGAACTGCTCTGCAACCGGAATTCCCCAACCCCAAATTATTTGGAGACTTCCATCCAAAGCCCTTGTGGGTCAGTGGCACAGGTATTGAAGAAAATCATGGCATGCACAATCATACATTTAGAAAAATATGACACTTTTATCAAATATCTTAATTCAGAAGGTGAAAGACTTTGAACATTTTAGTTGTAGCCCTTTCTTATTGCTGTTTACATCTTCTATAACACCTAAATATGCCGGTCTCTTCCCTGTCCCTTGATAGCATTATGAGTAGTTACTCAGGTGTCAGAAGTACAGCTCACCTCTGGTTTAAAGATTTTAATGACTATCCATGATTGATGCATTTTACTGAAAATATGCATGTTCCCTTCACATTAATGCTTTACAACAAGCGACAACTTGCAGGGAACTGTACTTAATTAAAGATGCATCAACTAGTCTTGTCTCCAAATCTTTTTTTTCATTAGCTGTGGTGTATAGTTGGAGGAGACCTCCTTAAGTCCATGATGACAGATTAGCTGATGTGAATTTATCAATATAAGATGTACAAATGTATAAGCAGTTGGTTGAGATCATTAAATCCAATCTTGTATAACCATCACTTATCAGCATTACCCTCCTTCTGACAGTGTTTTTCTTTGTATATTTATCACAATTTGTAATGTTTACATACTGACAAACAAACTTTTTAATACATTGAATGCAATTTCTCTTTAACCACCAAGATTGTAAACCAGCTTTCTTATTTTCTTACAAAAATCTCACTTTCCTTATTACAGAATGGGCAGTCGTATCCAGGTGCTGGAGAATGGCACACTTGTCATTGACTTAGTTAGTGACAAGGATGCTGGAGATTACCTTTGTGTTGCACGCAGCAATGCTGGAGATGACCTACAACTAATGAAAGTTTCTGTCTCCATGAAGCCAGCTAAGATTGAACCCAAGTCTGTTGGGAAGAAACAGGTACCATATGGCAAGGAACTAAAGGTAGACTGCAAGGCTTCTGGTGCCCCTGTACCGGAGATTTCATGGGGCTTGCCAGATGGTACATTGGTCAACAATGCTCTTCAAGCCGATGGCAGAATGAGAAGTCGATCCAAACGTTATATATTGTTTGATAACGGAACGCTGTACCTGAATGAAGTGGGGATGGATGAAGAAGGTGACTATACCTGTTATGCAGAGAACAGCCTAGGCAAGGATGAAATGCATGTTCACATCACTGTTGTGAGTGCAGCACCTCGGATACGCCCCTCAGCCCTCACTCATGCTAAAGTCAAGCCAGGAGGGAATATCCGCTTTGACTGTGAAGCCATAGGGGAACCCAAACCAAAGATTCTGTGGATGCTACCATCCAGTGACATGATTGCTGCCTCAAATGAACGATACTTGATACATGTCAATGGCTCTCTTGATATCCGCAATGTAAAATTAGCTGATGCTGGAGAATATGTTTGTATAGCTCGCAATGCGGCAGGTGATGAGACCAAAGTGTACAAGTTGAAAATGGATGGAAATCCACCCATCATCAATGGCTATTACCAGAACAGGACAGTTGTTAAGGATACAGCAGAAAAATATTCTAGGAAGTTAATAGACTGCAAGGCAGAAGGAGACCCTTCGCCAAAGATCACATGGATAATGCCAGACAATATATTTCTCTCAGCTCCTTACTACGGGAGCAGAATTATTGTCCATTATAATGGGACTCTAGAGATCCGTAATGTTAGACCTACAGATGCTGCTGAGTTTATCTGCATGGCACGTAATGATGGGGGTGAAGCTGTCTTGGTAATACACCTGGAGGTTACCAACCAACTTATGAGGCCTATCTTTAAAAACCCCTTTAACGAGAGAGTGGTGACTCGACTAGGGAAAACTACAGTACTTAACTGTTCTGCTGATGGAAATCCACCTCCAGATATGACCTGGACTTTACCCAATGGTACCCAATTGACTGGAGGACCTAATAGGGGAGCTCAACACCACATGGGTAGTGATGGTACATTTGTCATATATAATCCAAGCAATGGGGATGCTGGCAAGTATCGCTGTGCTGCAAAGAACAAGGTTGGATACATTGAGAAACTGATTATTCTAGAGGTTGGACAAAAGCCTTACATTCTGACACGGCCGAGAGGGATTATCCGCAGCATATCTGGAGAACCCGTGTTCCTCCACTGTTTGGCTGATGGAAACCCTCGTCCCAACATCTTATGGACCATGCCAGGGGGTCATGTCATAAGCCGTTCTCAGATAACTGGTCGTTACCAGCTAATGGACAATGGTACACTGGTCATCCATCACACCAGGTTACATGACCGTGGGAATTATATGTGTCATGCAAAGAATAATCTAGGGGACGCAGTTCTAACAGTGCCTGTCTTCATAATTGCATACACTCCCCGCATCACTAATGGACCCCCACCCAATATAAAGACAACCATGGGCACTCCTGTGCAGATAAACTGCAATGCTGTTGGAATACCAAAACCAGAAATCAGCTGGGAACTGCCAGACCGAACTGTTCTCTCCACAGCTGGAAAGGGCCGTTCTGCAGGCAGTGAGCTACTCCATCCACAGGGCACACTTTTAATTCAGAAGCCAACAAGAGGTGACTCTGGCCTTTATAAGTGCTTAGCAACTAATCAACTTGGGATAGACACCAGAGTCACATATATGACAGTTATTTAAAACAGCCAGTGAACATCCACCAGTGCTCTACAAATCTTCAAGACAGTTGTCAGACACCAATATTTACAAAAACTCTTCTGTATATTAAGTGTTGTTATAGCATATCTCGTCATTTAGAGAGCTAGCAGTAGTATTTTTTTTTTTACATTTATTTAACCATGTATGTCTCTAAAATTCATATGGGTGGTCTACCAAGAAAGCTGGAGAAGGATGGAAGGAAGGATGTATAGTATGGACTGCACCAATCTGCTGTTTGGCATGAAAATAAATTTGGGACAAGGCCCTGAAGTCTGCAGTCTAAAAGAGGATTTATGACTGAGTCGTTTTATGTTGAAAAGATATGTGATACTAACCTCAGGTGCTGATGCATACAGAGCTGTTATTGGCATGTATCAGATCTCATTGCTTTAATTGCTCCCTAAAATTTTATTGCCCATATAATAAGTACAGTAATATAGTGCACAGCTGACATTGATCACCTATTTTCTTCTATGTCTTTTATAGTCCAGTTGATGTTGATGTAAATTATTTGCAAGTTATAACATTTTAAGATTGAATTAATATATTGGGGGGGGAATCACAGTTTTTATTATGTGATTGATAGAATAGATCAGTATACATGGATAGTGGTCTCATTTTTATATTTTACTAAATAAACAATAATGTTTATCATTATATAAATGGCTTTTGACTTCTTTTTGCAAATACTTAAATCTGTGTTTCATATGTGTGTGGCTTTAAGTTACTGCATTTTCAACATTGAAAAAATAAACAGCGTATATTTAAGATAATTATGCAAATTTATAATGCTAAAAAACATATGTACAGTACATTAAACAAATGTCATGATTACAAGTATACTGGCCAGGTTTCGAGATCTGATTCCTAACATGTTCCTAACAAAAATTCCTTTGACTACATAAACCTTGATGTTGTGCATCTATCCATCCATCCATCCATTATCTGTAACCACTTATGATTTACATAATTATTTAAATAAGCACAAAATCTCTGGATTATTACACAAATGCGTACAAATCATGATTTTATACAGCACATTATCCCATTACCAGCCTGCATTGTATTGACTTTTTAACAGTTACTTGAAAGTTACTGGTGAACTATGAATGGGCATTATAAATTTCAATTTTTCTTGTTTTGAGACAAAATGTGGTCCAACAAATACATAAGTCAAACTGGAAAAGGTCTTTACCATAAACACTGGAATGGAATTGGTTTTGTAAGCCAGAGAAACTGCTCGCATATGTTCAGAAGAACAATCAAGCCACATTAGCTGGGTTGGCAAGATATATTGTGTAACAAACGATAAGTTGGGATAAGTTATGTCAAATCTGCCTCCAAAAACAAATCACTCATAAATTGTGTCAAAAAAACATCAGTTTTAGGACTTATATTTTTGTTTGAGCTCAATGGGTAATTGCTATTGGGCAGTCTCCAAAGACAGCTTTCTGGCAGATTGCTAGCTTGTGTGTATTTACAATGCGGCATTGAAAGACTGCATTCAATTAGTTTCTTCAACTGGTTATCTACTTTTGATATCTCGAATATATAATAGTGGTCAGAAGTTTACATACAGTGACATGAATGTCATCTTGGATTTGAATGTCATGGCAATATTGGGCTTTCAGTAATTTCTTTGAACTGTTCTTTTTCTGTGGCAGAATGATTGTACAGCATACATCTTTAATTAAAA
>JAOBRE010000016.1:9552462-9569142 GCA_027574745.1 Occidentarius platypogon
CTGTTTCTCAAAATCCAGTGAATGTGGATATAATAAAACAATTATTCCACTCAATCTCATCATACATGGCTTATAGCCAACTTGGTGCTACGCGCCTCGTCAGCTATCAGCTCATGTACGATTTGATTTCGTGGAATACCTGTTAGCTGTATATTTTTCTTACAACCACTTGTGGTGGTGGTGTTCTTGGTTCTACAAAAAATCCAAAATTATCCACTTTAATGCTTTTATGACCAGCAAATAATCTGATGTAGATGCTAAAGGACAGGGAATGTAGCCCTGCTAGCCCACTGATACCAACCAAAAACCCAACAATGTTGTAGAACGTGTGTTCTGAATGAAAAGCACATAACAATCAGTATTTATACAGGCTTCTACCAACCTATATGTCCTGGATATATAGTGACTTGACAATAAAGAATCTTTGAATCATTATAAAGTATTATATATAAAAAGGATTAAGGATAAATGGATTTGCTAGAATTGTTCTAAATGGATTATGATGACAGGATTGCTTAGAAGTGTTGCCAGTCCATATTTAGTAAATGTAAATTTTATTATATAGAAAAATCAATGAATCAGCTTTACGGTCAGTATCTGGTGAATGAATCCAAACCACTGGGAATGAGGTTTAATGCAGTATTCTAGAAAACTCAGTGGGGTGGGGAGGTAGGGAAGTGTTGTGTCTGACTTGAGGTGAAGTCACAGCAGTGCAGTCTGGTACCGTTGTTGTAATTGTTGTAAGTAAGGTTTACAGATGCTTGTAAATAGGAACCATTCTTGCAAAAAATAAAAATAAAAAAGCCTGTAACATCGCCAGACTTTGTGAATCGAATTAGTATCGTAGAGAACTGTCATAGAACCAAGCAGATTAACAGAACAAACTTTCAGCATGAAGGTTTCACTGTACCTTGAAGAAGAAACTAATCCTTCACGATGACAGTGGAAGAGCAGGAGCTAGGTGAGCCAAACAGCTGCTCCTATTTATTTCAGCTCTGATCCGAGTTTGGTCTAAACTAAAGGGCCTGGCAACAGATCGGCAGAAACATCATGGGAAAGCAAAAAAAAAAAAGAGCACTCTTATTTGTGAGTTATAGGGAATATAGCTGAGAAACAGAATTTTTTTGGCAGGTGTTCACCTTCAGACCACAAGATTTGGGACGGCAGAAACAATGACTTATAAGGGGAAAAATGAGAAAAGCACACTGGGGCCTTGAAGTGCAACAGAGTTGTCACCATTCAGGAGTTGGGGCGGATAATTACACCAGAGTGCTGGTCTTAGATCAGGTCTTGTAAATTTGCCATGACTGATAGAAAGGCTTTGATTGGTTCAGAGGAGACAAAGTGTTGGATCACTGCAGTCAGAAACCAAGCCAAAATGTCACTGAAGTATGAAGAGAAAATCATTGTGCATGAATACAATGGATTTAACACCATCATACAGCCATTCCAATTATTTTTAGAGCATCACTGTTACCCAATTCTTTTCAAGAGAGAAATACATTATGGTTTGTCCATGGATTCCAGTTCCCTTTGTCATCAAACTATCAGATACATTAGCAGGAATGAAATGGTTAATCTCATCTGCTTGATGTGTTCTTTGTCGTATCATTTTGTATGTAGGTCAATTTTCAGTAGTGGACAAAGTATAAATTGATTAGCTAGCCTATCAGGCAAGTAAAAGCCCCACTGTGCTGCACAACTGACTGTGCTAAAAAGTGGCTCTGAGTGTAGTGTAAGCAAGCACATACTGTATGATGAATTAGGTAGGTAGGTGCCTTAATACAGACTAATGGAAACAAACCAGTTTTATGAGTGTTATCATTTTCTAACAAAGGTTCTTATGTAGTATGAATCATATATGTGCTTTTGACAAAAAAAAAAAGTCAACAAGTCATTGGCCAGTGTTTCGGCTACAAGCTATGGCTTTCTGTCTCACATTGTACATAAAACATATTATTAAAATTCTGGCTAGTGTCTTTATTCTCTCTCGACATGTTTAACCCCAAGGTGACTGTTGCTTATAGCATGAGAGTTATATGGCAGCCTTGCATTGCACTTTAGTCTGTTCGGTTTCATCACTGTTTCCATATACCTATGTGTTTCTGATTTGTAAAAAGATCATCTGTTATCTAGGCATGCAAATTAATCCGGGTAGTAAAATCAGTTCTGTCATCAACCAGTTTGCATCTTAGTCAATGTGTGTAATATAGGCTAGCAGATGGTAGAATTTGGAATAAGAAGCTTGGCCTATAGTATCAAAGCATGTTAACCCTCTGTGAAGTGTATTAAGTTTTCACAAAGCTGCATAGAGTACAAATAAAAACATTTGTCTTTCTGGTTGTTAATTCTTCACAAAAAAAAAACTAAAAAAAAAATGTGTTTGTCCAGGGTGCCTGGGATAGTTATTTGTCCATCCATTATGGGTCTCAGAATAAGTGTCTTACTCTGAAGTGTGTAAAATTGTAAGCAGGGTTTACCAGTTCTGATAGACGCAGCACAGTGAATGGAAGTGAGTTGGATAAAAATAGCCAAAATCCTGACTGTACCCACCTCTAATCAGAAAACACTGTAATTACCAAAATGAAAGTAGTCATCTAAATAACTACTTGACAAAGCATGAGAAAATGTTTATTAACTAGACTATTATAGTATAACTTTATAATGTAATACAGCATAAATAAATGGAGACAAACAAAACCTATGTATTAACATATGTACGATGTACACTATGATGTATACTAGACACTAACCCTCAAATCCATATGTCATTCTTCCCCAAACTGTTCCCACAAAGTTGGAAGTACACAATTGTCTAGAATGTCTTTATACTGTATGCTTGAGCATTACAATTTCCTTTCATTGACATTAAGGGGTCCAAATGTGTTCCAGCATGACAGTGTTCCTGTGCACAAAGCAAGGCCAATGAAGACATGGTTGGCTAAGGTTAGTGTGGAAGAACTTGAGTGGCCTGCACTTGAGCCCTGACCTTAACCTCACTGAACACTTGGTCTGAACTGGAATGCCAACTGCACCCCAGGCATCAGTTCCTAATCTCACTAATGCTCTTGTGGTTGAATGAGCACAAATTCCCATAGCCATCCTCCAAAATCCAATGGAAAATCTTATCAGAAGAGTGCAGGTTATTATAACAGCAAAGGGGGAACTAGATCTGAAATGGGATGTTCAACAAGAACATGGGTGCAAACATCAGGTGTCAATCTACTTTTGGCTATATAGTGTATGCAGAAGGTCAAACATTCTCAGCTTGCTAGATAAGCCACTTGGCTGATAACTATAAAAATATATTGATATATACCTTGACACACTAAAAGGAAAAATCTGTTTCAAGCATGCAGCCAGTGATAAATTAATCCATCTTAGTCACTGTTGACCTTAATGTGATAATGTTTGGTGAAACAACAGACTCGTTTAAAAGATGTAAATGTGTAGTAGGCAATCACAGACAGAAACAAATAATTAGGCAGAATATCCATGAAATAAAATAAAACAAACAAAAAAATTGAGGATAATGAAGTAAAACAATATTTTTGTCTTTACAAATGAGCTCAAGTAAGAGTATCCTCAATTATATTAAGTGGCAAAGAGAAAAGTTAGGTTTACACTGTATGAATTTCTGCCCGAAAATTGCACATTGTAAAATAACTATTGGGTTGAGATTGATGGCTTTAGAATGCATACATTCAATGAGATGCTCAACATCTGATTTAGTACCACTGAGACCAAAAATGACTGTTGATGAAGTTCTAGCAATGTCTCAAATTTTTGATCCATATATCAGATTGCGACCACTTTTATGTTATTGTTCAGCTTGAAGAATGTTTCTGTTTATGTGAGCCCATTTTCTGCACAAGCCCAGATCGTGCTGATTGATGATGTATTCAAAATGTAGTAATTTTCTTTAATCACAAGTCTATTGTTAGAGGAATTTCATTGTATAATACAACATAGAGAACATACGGTTTTCAGACAGTCTCTTGTAGGATTTGGCCAAGATTTTTGGCCAAGATGGGATCTCAAAAGCTTAATAGATGGCTAAAATCACACAATGTGAAACCAGCTTAAGAGAAAAATTAACACACAGTTGTCAAGCCCTTAATGTGTGACTCAACCTGTTATTCAGGAAAACTTAAAAAAATGTCAAACATTTGTAAATTTCTAAATATCCAACTAATGAATTAAATGATACAAAAGGTACAAGGGTTAATATTAAGGCTGTGTGGCATTAGTATCTGTATTTAGCATTCAAAATATTTGTTTTAATTGGATTTTATATGAAAATCTTTCTACAGTGAATTTGTAAAAATGACCCATCCTGTGTATTAACCATCCCTGTTTGTACTCCTTGAACTTTTAAGTTCTCTAAACAAGTTTGAGCCTCATAACTTACTGAACATTCTTCCATCTATGTTTCAGACCAGAACACTGCTTCATTGAAAGCTTTTCATAAGATGGCTGCTAAATAGTGCTCCTTAAGTGCATCATCCTGCAACATCCTGGACTGTTTTAGCAATTGAGAAAAAAACCTTGGGGGTACCTCATTCTGCTCTCAGATCATTTGTGCCAAGTACTGTGCCACTTCTCTCCAATGGCTGTGACTGATTTCGCTGAACTGAATGCTGGCTTTTTAGATTGCCCTTTTAGGCTTGTAGTGGAAAAAGCCAGCAAGCAGTAGTTAGCGTAATTTTTGGACTATTTAGTAGCATGAATCTATGACTACTTTGCTAAAAAGAAAGGGGAGTGTATGTTCCTGTAGGCATTTTCTGTTTCTTTTTTTAATTTGGCATGTCAGTGTTGCAGGGTAATGAAATTGATTGCAATCTGCAGGATAGCACTGCCGTTGGACTCCAGGAGTCTGTAGACTTTTTGCTGTGGCTGTCGTCAATTCCATGGACCAGGGCCATGGAATTTTCTGCTCTCTTAAATTAAATCCTTTAGCATCCGCATCTGGTGAAGGAAGGGGGAGAGAGAGAGAGAGAGAGAGAGAGAGAGGAAGGCAGAGAGAACAAAGTTACAGATAATGCCACTATAGTTCTTCAGCTTGGCTCGTCCTACCTGCATTGTTTAGCACTCCAGATGTCATGTCTGAGACATGGTATCTGAGCAAAAACAGGCAAAAAAAAAAATGGTTAGATGAATGTTCTCATATCCTATTTCCCTCAGTATGGAGTTTGTTTGCATTGAGGATTAACTTACCCAAACTTCTCATGTCTGAGAGCTGGAGAGACTCTTGGCCTGAATATTGACTTTGGCTAAACTGACGCTGGGTGGCCGTAGTCTTTGAGCTCTCCTGCTAACTTCTGGCTGTCTATTTTGTACACTACATAACATGCAAAAACAGTTCTGTTGTACTACACCAGGATCTTCATAGTAACTAGAATATTTTCTATTTTCTTAAGTCATACAGTGCCTTGCATAAGATTTCACCCCATTTGAACTTTTCCACATTTTGTAGTGGAAATGGACATAATTGGGATTATATGTCACAAATTTACAAAATAAAAACATGTTGAAGTTGTTATATATTTCTTATTGTTATAAGTTGTGATATAGAATATCTTATTCCCATACAGTTGTTGTTGTGTTTAGAGAAAGACAAAGCTGATTTGATCAGCACTATAGCCAGAATAAATCTGTAAGTTGTCTGTAGTCTTCTGGGTAATCAGTGAGCCTTGGGAGTGGTACATGTGAATAATGATTCCAATCAACAGCAAGCAATCAAGTCTGAAAAGAATCAGATCTTAATTGTACATAACCTAAGGCCTCTCTTGATAATACTTCTAATGAGCTGTGGTGTATTTCATATAAGGTCTAATTTGACCTGTTCCTTTAAAATACATAGTTATGGTGTGTCCAAAATGGAAGATTGCAAATTCATAAGAATTCTCCCAAGCCGTGTATGCTCGTGTATAAATGTTTATATGCATGCAGGCATGGCTCTCTGCTGTGCACTCTCTTATCTTCTCCTTTTGAATTAGTGCAGATAAACCTGTTGCACTCAGAGCTTCAATGAGACACTACAAAGTGCCAGTAATGCATTCCAATCACACAAGGCTTGGCTTCAATTCCATCAGGGAAAGTTGGACTAATCAGACAATACGTGAGGTGCTTGAGGGAGGCTTGCTGTCTGACATAGGGAAATCAGGGGAGTGCTTCATAGTGCATCATTAACTAATGGCAGACACCCCTGTCTAAGTGCCTGTTCCACATATTTGAAGATTCCTTTTTCTGACTGATCACCGGAGATCAACTGGCGTATATTAGGTTTGTGATGGATTTTCAGAATGTGAGAAAGTTTAGGAATGGGCTCACATTAGTTGACACATGTCTCTGAGACAGCATTAATCTCAAAGTAGTCCTCCTTTTTTCTAATCCCTTAATACTATCATTTGCTAGGAGTAATGTCTCCATGATGTGTCTAAAAGCCAGAAAATTCTATGAGCATAATAATTCAGAAAAAAAGCCTAAAAATGGTTGAATAATGGAGAAGATTAGCAGTTTGATGACCTTGAAAATGCTGATGACTGTTCAAAAAAGTACCAGTGACCGGCCATTTGCCCAAAGGGGTACAGTCCTCCTGTCTCAATCCTAAAAAAGTGGCAAGCAAATCTGAAAAAATAAATGTTCCATAACAAACCTTTGCCTCACAGCAGTGGAATGCATCAATCTTACAATATACTGTAAAATTCTTGTTTTCCCATTATTAAGGAATGTACAGTTCAGACTTTCATAATTTATAATTTGTTCACTCTTGGCTGTGAATGATGAAAAAATTAATATACTGTAGGAGGAAAGACATAATTAGCATCATAATTAGCAGAGACTTGAGATAGCAAATATGCTTGGCCTTGTCTTTCTCCATTTGTCAAACTGTTGTTGTTTTTTTCTTACCATAAATAGTAGCTTTATTTTCAGATTTATAGTGGCAGAAGTGCGACTGACAGACCAAGCATTCCTCTGCTCATCTTGCTCCAATCTCTCTTCCGCTCACTCTGTGTCATAAAGTAGGAATTCAGTCTGGTGAATGACTCCATTTGTGTAGTACTTCCATGTGGGAAGAGAACATGATCTCCATGTGGGACGAGAACATGGGCTTGACATAAATATTCAATGAGTTAAACTCCTTTCTCTCAAAGCCAAAAAAGATTGTTCAAAGCATCCAAAAGCCTCGTACCTCTCTCTCTCTCTCTCTCTCTCTCTCTCTCTCTCTCTCACACACACACACACACAATACTAAACTGACCCATCTGTTATTTACGGTCTGTGTATGCCAAATAAAATTCTTACTGCAGTTTGAAATGTGGTAGGTGCTGAACAAGGGAAATAAATGACTATTATACCCAGCACTACATTCTGCTCTTAAATATTCCCTTTCCTTTCTTTTCTTTTTCCTTCCTAAGGTTATGGAAACTTGGGAGCAGGTGGCCCAGGCACAGGAGGATATAGACCTGGAGGTGTAGTATTGTTACTCTATATCTGCTTTGGGGAATAGCATTATATGTGTGCCATATTACACTCAAAGCTCAAGAAAGGTTGCTGTCTATGTTTGGAAATCACGTCCAAGTACCCAAATACCCAAGTGCCCAAACCACTTAAATAAAAGGGCAATTACTCATATAATAAAAGTTAAAGTCTTCACTGAAGTTAAACTGCTGATCTGGGATTTTCATACACAATGGACTCTAGAGTTTACACAGAATGGTGCAACAAACAAAAAACATTGAGTGACAGTGCTGTGGGTGGAAACACCTTGCTGATAAGAGAGGTCAGAGGAAAATGGCCAGATTGGTTCAAGCTGCTAGGAAATCTATAGTAGCTCATATAATTACTCTTTACAACAGTGGTAATCTGTGAAGCATCTCAGCCTGCACAGAATGTCAAATCTTGACGTGGATGGGCTTCAACAGCAAAAGCCCTCACTGGGTTGCGTTCCTGTCAGCCATGAGCAGGAACCTGAGGCTACCATGGGCACAGACTCACTCAGACTGAACAATTGAAGATTTTAAAACATTTCAACAATCTGAAACATTAGGGTGACTGTTTAGGTTTTACTCTTAGTGCTTAAAACAAATGAGCTTTTTTCCCCCCCACACGATCTTCCAGTGACAGCTAATGTCATATTACTGAATATGAGGAGGTGAGACAGCTCAACAGACTAAAGGACTAAATTGTAGTCATTATCAGCAGGTAACCATAACCAAATGTGATGAAACAAGTTTAAAAAAAAAAGTCATTACATTTGTATAATTTCATTACAAAATGAATCTCAGGTACCACTGAAGATCACATTATGAAGATTAATATGCAAGTTGTTTGGGGTGGATTTTTCCTTTAAGTACTGTAACAAAGTAATTGATGTAAAGCTGACATCAACAGTTTGTCTGAACATCACTGCCACAGCCTGAGCTAATGTTTATATTTCTTCACTTAGTTGGTTATGGCGGATATGGCGGTGGAGTTATCCCTGGAGCAGGAGGACTGAAGCCTGCAAAACCAGGTTAATTGTAGCACGTTAAGTTAATAACCAGTGTTAGGTTTTTATATATCAATCATGTTTGACATCTTTCTTCCATTTGAATCAGCCAGGTATTGGTGCTTGTCTGTATTCTGTATCATCCTGTGATTTAAACATTGCTCGATATAAAAGTTATCCACTGAGATGTAAACTTCAAGCTTCTTTCAGGTGCTGCAGGCCTCAAGCCTGGAAAAGGAGGTACAAAATTACCTTTGTCTTGACTTTGTTATCTGTGTAATTCCATTTCTCCTTGGCACAGCAGTGAAGTTAGTTGATCAAAAAAAGAAACTAAATGGTTAGGGAAATGGTGAACTGACCTAATTATCAAATGACTCCTTCATGAAAAATATGAATTATTTTGTTCAGTAAATGATATTAATCATGACTATTGAGCACATTAAATTTTCAGGACACCATTCCAAAGAGCCTGGCAGTACCAGAGGTCTATAAAAACAGAATGAGACAGCGTGTCGGCAGCGTTCCTCCAATAATGGTCGCCTTTTCATGGTTTTCCAGTTGGCCTGAGTTTCGATTAACAAGCATCAGATCTTAAGCCAAATCAACCAGTGTATCTTCTGTGGGGAATTATGCTGGTGGTTTCTCCCTAAACCTGGTGCTTTACTTCATATTGTAAGAGCAGCATGATATGTCTGTTCTTCAGCATCAGATAGGAGAAGGTTAGGCAAACAGTTGAACACTTTGAAACATCTAGTGCCAGGTCCTCAAACCAGAACTGCCAGCCCATTTCCTCATATTGAAAGAGAGTGGAAAGGTGAAGCAAGACATTCAATTAGGTAAAAAAAAACAAAAACAGAATTTAATATCAGAATTCTTGAAATGCATCCTAATAAACATAGCTCATTGTGTGCTTTGCTCTAGGGCCAGGTACTGGAGGGACGGTAATAGGTACTGGCTCCACAGGCCTTGTACCTGCCGTTGGTCCTGTACCCCCTGCTGGAGGTAAGACACACAACCTCACAGACTGCAAATTAATACGACATTACCCTGTCCTAAATTCAATCCCCCAAATTTTTGTGGATTTCAATATGAGTACCTTAATTGTAAACTTACAAGACAAACTACAACTTCTAAACCCCTCCTACCTTTACATAACTCATAACTTATTTTACAAACTGACTTGCGTGAATTGTTTATGGACTTGAGTCAGTCTGTACCAAGAGTTAGATTTGATCAAATCTGAAAGCTATCTTTGGATCCAGGTGAAGGAAAAAAAGGAACTAAGCTGTTCCACCTAAAACTTACATGGTGACCTGGGATCCTCGTTTCAAAATGAACCTGCTCCCAGTCTTCTACCAGTTTAGTAAAGGTCAAGTCAGAGTAGCTAGCTACTGTAGGTCTCAGCTAATGCCCAACAGCTAATAATCTGAGACTGAAGCATGATATTTGTTTTCTCCAACACACATGAAGATGGCCACTGCATCTTATCAAAATTCTAATGCTATTACAGTTAGCTGAACATGTTTGGAAGAGAGCCAATTGTTCTGTTTACACAAGCTAACAGATTGACTGGTGTTGAAGATTTTAGCATTTATTTAAAATACGGTAGTTTATGGATTTAGTTGCAAATAACTAAATATCTTCCCAGATCATTTAGAATTTTGCATCCTGTACATGGTAGGTAAAACTCTGTACAGGTCACTATACAATGATAAGATAAAGTCATTACAAAAGCACACTTAGGCTGCTTTTTATTCATTTTTGGCATTTTTAGACAGACTGATGACATTTACCGCTTTGTTTTTTTTTTAAACTGGTTCTTTACACATTATTGTTGTAGGCAGAATAAAAATGTTTCTACATTGTTTTGGCAAAATATATTTTAACTCTTGTGTTTGAGTAACTCTTCCATCTTTGTTGATTTTGGTCAAAATTTCCTGCACCCCTTAAAACAGCCGATAATGCATTTTTAAGTCATGCATTATCACCTATTGACCGGCTAGTGGCCTAGTGGTAGCGTGTCCGCCTCTTGATCGGGAGATCGTGAACTTCACCATGGCATGTTCAAAATATTGCAATATGCCTTTGTGTCATTGCCTAGTATGAACAAAATTATACCGCTCTTTTGATATCTGACAGGTTTTTGCAGACCATGCACATTGTGTGCATTTAATTTTGTATATACAGTACCCATTTTACAAAACTTGCTATACTGGCTAAATGGCCATGTATCCAGACTTTAAAGATGCATTTACACAGGGGTCCACAGCAAAACATTCTGGTCTTACTTGGACATCTTCATGTAAAAATACTATTACTGATGACATTATCTTTCTGTTAGCTCCAGTCATTCCTCAGACTGGTTTCCCAGGTGTGGGTCCTGGTGGAAAAGCTGCAAAACCAGGAAAGGCACCAGTGCCAGGTATTTGCATGTGTCCATTGTAATACTGCAGTCTAATGACAGGGTGCATTTTATTTCATGTATTCCATAAATATATGTCTTACGTTTTGCAGGGGTTGGAGTGCCTGGAGCCTTTCAAGGTGGAATTCTGCCTGGACAAGGTGCATGTCCAATAGATTTCCAAAGCTATTTTTTTTTTTTTGTGACAAGTGTCATTTTCAGGGCAAAACAAAGATCTGAAAAAGTATTGATCAGACTTCACTGTTTGCACCAACAGGGTTTGGTGGCCTAGGTGTGCTTCCAGGTGTAGCAACAGGAACTGGACTTAAACCAAAGTCAGGTAAGGTCTTCATTATTGTCAAGCAGACAGTAGGTGTTTGCAGGTACAGGTTTTATAATTAATTAATTAATTAATTAATTAATTAATTAATTAATTAATTAATTAATTTAAAAAAAGACAAACAAACCAAAACGCAAATGCAGAAATGAGGTCAAAAAATTTACACACATCAGAAAATCAGGGCAAACATAAAGAGCAAAGTAGCAACCAGAATGCCAGAACAGAATCAAAAAGCTTGGAAATGTCACTATTGCAATGCTAGGAGCGAAACTTTACAATGACTGAATAAAAGTCTGGGCTATTTATAGTATGAATGTAATTTTGAAGAGGTGTGTATAATTAGAAGTCAATGTATATGTGATTGAATCATGTAACATGGTTTGTAGTACATGGTGCAGATGGGAAACAGATTTGGAATCAGCCATGTTGTGCTGTCAAGGGAAATTCTAGAAATTCAAATTCAAGGCCATTACATTTCATTAATGTAATGAATTACTATTACTACTATGGAGCAGTTGAGGGTTAGGTGCCTTGCTCAAAGGCACTTTAGCGATTCCTGCTGGTCCAAGGAATCAAACCGGCAACTTTTTGGCCCCAAAGCTGCTTCTCTAACCATTTGGCCATGGCTTCCCCCACAGCATGACAGGTAACAAAGGATTGTGCTGCGCTGTCCAACACATGTTGGCACACCTCAAGCACCAGTTTCACACTAAGAGTTCTCTGTTTTCGAAGTCAGTCTCTGATAACTGAGTTCCACAATGAATGCTTGGGAAAGATTAGGGTGTTTTAAAATAGAGGCCTTTGTGATTGCCTCCTTCAGATGAGAAAAAGCTTAGTTAGCGTAATTGTTCTATGCTATCTTTCACAAACCCTTCTTGAGTAGTGTAGTGAACAGAGCAGCTATGTAGCCAAACCTTCTATACATACCAGAAATCTCTGGAATTTTTTTGATTGTGCTGCAGACTGCATTGACCTTAGTTTGATCTATTATTATGCTCTCTTTGATGATTATATATCCTAGGCTTGAGATTGAGGCACATGGATTTCACATTCTTCACATAGAGTTGATACTCAAAAGTTTGGACAGCATCTGCATGACATGGTTCACATGGATTTCCAGAGAAAGAGAGGAGATAATAAATCTTTCCCATTGTGTAGTGCAATTAATGCCTGAAAGACAGAGGGGACATTAGGGAGCCCAGGAAATATGACACAACACTCAAAGTAGTCAGAGGTGGTGCTAAACATTTTCTACTCATCATGTTTAAGAATGCTTCAAGTGCTTCTGAGATCAGATTTGCATGCTCCCATCAATTGTTTGAGAGCTGCTGGGATGAGAGACAAAGAATATTGATATTTTACTGTTTTGCTTGGTTTAATCCATTATAATCACTACAGGATTGAAGTCCACCTGCTTTCTTTTGAACACAAAATAATACTCCTGAAGCAGGTGTTATAGAGAGGTGAATATTTTCTAGTTTGATGGCGTCGGTGACATACTCCTCCACTGCCTTGTGTTCAGCTGACAGAGGTGATAAATGTGGTGCATCACGGAGTACAGCCAAAAAGGACATTGAATATGCAATCATAGAGTTGATAAGGGGTGTCATAGTGGTGTAGTGGTTAGCAATGTCACCTCACAGCAAGAAGGTTCTGGTTTCAAGCCCAGTGGCCGACAAGGGCCTTTCTGTGTGAAGTTTGCATGTTCTCCCTGTGTCTGCGTTGGTTTCCTCCAGATGCTCAGGTTTCCCCTACAGTCCAAAGACATGCAGGTTAGACTAACTGGTGGCTTTAAATTGACCTTAGGTGTGAGTGTGAATTGTTCTTTGTCTATTTGTCAGCCCTGCGATGATCTTGTGGCTTGTCCAGGGTGTACCCCAGCTCTCGCCCATAGTCAGCTGGGATAGGCTCCAGCTTGCCTGCGACCCTGCACAGGATAAGCGGTTATAAATAATGAATGGATGGGATGGATTTTGGCATAATATCAGAATATAATGTCTACACTTTCATGTTATATAAGAATTTCATATTTTGAAAGAAGTCCATACCTTATGCTGTTTAAAACATGCTTTTATTGAGATGACGTATTCAAATCCTGCTAAAAATTCATAAAAAAGAGCAAAAAAAAAAAAATGCCCTTCAGGCTTTCACATATTTCTGAGGATAACTCTTCATGTCTGGTATCAAAACAGAGTGGAGATTTCCTCCTCACTAGATTCTGCATTCATTTTGATGTCATTTCAGTGAGTATCCAATAAAATGGTATGAAACAAACTCATCTTTGTGGAAGTTTATATTATGGGAATATGCTACCGATGCCAGTGGGAGAACTGGAGGTGAGTCACATTTTTATATCTTGTGGGCAGTTACTATTACCTTTCTGCAGTGTGTTGTGGAAATTGTTATTGCAAGGGGCATCATAAACACGATGGGAATCAGCATTTATTTCATGAGTATGAGGATACATTTCAAAGCCTTACAAAAGCCTAACATTACATCTTGACATGTATATGCATTGTGTGGACAATGCATAGCACTGAAGGCACGTAAAAAAGTAAGCAACCATAAACCATGAAAAGAAGTTTCAGTCACATTCAGTTCTAGAACAAAGAACTGACATGGAATTAACATGTACAGACACAAATAGGCCTTTCTTTTTCATGCCCTTTTATTTTTAAATTGACAAACATGGGTTGTCATGCGGCGTGGTTACAGTAGCTGTACATGACAGATAAGACTACATTTAATTGAAATGGACCTAATATATTTTGTTGTATTGGTTTCCTACAGCTCAATGAACTTCTCCTCTTTTTTTCAGCTGCACATGCCAGATCAGGCCTGATGGAACACCATGCAATCACCTTTTGGTACCCAAAGAACTGATCCAGGTGTTCATCCAGTCAGAGTTCCCTCACCTGAACTTCTGCTGTCTAAGCAACAGTATCTCTACAAACACATCTGATTCTTTGTTCCTGAGCCCTAAAAGAATATACTGTGATGTGCCCTAAACCAGATGTGCTGCCTCCAGATGGGTCAGAGGATGAATAGATACAGGTGCAGACAGATAAAGGACAAGACAGACAAGAGTCGAGGTTATGAATCAGGGCAAGGGTATGGGTGTGGCCACAGAAGCAGGAGTGGTCATGGGTGTGGCCATGGCCATGTCAGAAGAGTTGAAGTGGGGTGGGGCGGTGTCTTTTGTTCTCATGGACTGTAGACAACATTTTCAAGGAACTTTAGAATTTTGGAACTTTTGAGCTGTAGACTGAGGGGAAAATACATGGAGGTTACAAGGGGAAAATATCCTGTGAAAAAAAGGTCTACATTTTGTAAATATGTTAATAACGAGTTCTGAAAAAGGTACAGTGAAAAAAAATTGGTGTGAACAGCAGTGAAGCCATGGTAAATATGTGCTCCAAATTTCATTTTAATATCTTTTTTTACCTTGCCTGGGACGGAGTCCACCAGGGGGCGAGGTATTGTTTTCGGTGGGGTTTCTTTGTTTGTTTGCTAGCAACATTACAGGAAAACGGCTGGACCAATCTTCATGAAAATTTCAGTATAGATGGGCATTGGTCTCAAATAGAACCGCCAACATTTTGAGGGTCATCCAGTCAAGGTCAAGGTCACCAAAAAGGTCGTTTTTTTGTGCGATGTCTTCCTTCATATTCATCATATATACTTCAAACCAATTCCAAAATGTTCATCTTTCAATTCTACTTCCATTGATATGCTACATGATGGGGCATCTCTCATAGTTTTATGAGCAGTTGGGGGTCAAGGTCATTGCTAAAATTTGCATATTTTCCATTCTAACTCGAAAACAGATGTTTATCATTATCAACATATAGGAAGTCGTATATGGGCTTTCATTTGACACCATGACCTTTGCCTTTGTTTATTTGTTTGTTTGTCTGTCTGTCTTTTAACAATCTAGCGTCTAGATGGTTGCACCGATTGATTTCAAATTTTCAGGATAGGTAGACAATGGTCTGTAGATTACTTGATCAAATTTCTGGGGTAATCGGATCAAGGTGAAGGTCAAGGTCACTGGAAAGGTCAACCTTTCTGTCAAAAATAACATATTTTCCATTATAACTCAAAAACGGTTGCAGATAGACAAATGTTTAATATTATGACCATATAGGAACTCCATATGGCCTTTCATTTGGCACCATGATCCTTGACCTTGAGTGACCCTGAAAGGTCAAACTCAAGGTTACAGATTTTCAGAGGGCTGTAACTTGAAAGCGGTTGATGGTAGACAGATATTTACCATTATCAACTTCTAGGAAGTGCCATATGGGCTTTCATTTGGCACCATGACCTTTGACCTTGAATGACTTTGAAATGTCAAACTCATGGATTTTCATAGGACTATAACCAGACAGCTGATGATTGAGAAATATTAAGATCTTTTTTTTATTAAAATCTGGGATACGTTAAAAGCATATATATATATATATATATATATAAAAAAATGCTTTTAACGTATCCCAGATTTTTGACGATTTCAAACTTCAACTTCTACAAAGCGGCTATAAAGGTCATCTTAACATGCAGATTTAGGACTGTACAGAACTTTAAGGGGAAGCCATGGCCAAACGGTTCGAGAAACAGCTTTAGGACCAAAAGGTCGCTAGTTTGAGTCCCTGAACCAGCAGGACTGGCTCAAGTGCCCTTGAGCAAGGCGCCTCACCCCCAACTGCTCCGGCGAGAGTGGTGGCGTACACCTTGTGTCCGATTAGCCAAAGAAAAACTGATGTGATTATCAGTTCGGGCAAGAACCCAGCCATAACTAACGAAGAACTTTAGCTTGAAAGACCATGAGATATGAATTATTGCAGAATTATTGCAACAGCCACCAGCAGGGCTGTGTGCAGAAATAATTTTGTAAAAATTCAAACATTATCGCAAGAAATTGTTTGCGAAAAGGATGTCAAGATACAAGAAAATACAGGCGGTACTGAGAACACGCGCTACATTTTTTTGGACTCCTCAAAGTGCTCTTAAAAACAAGGAGTGCACCTTTTTTTTTTTTTTTAAAGAAAGGAAGAATGAAAGAAATCTAGCACGGAATAGGAGTTCACAGCAAGAGTTAAAATGTAGTATAAAGCTACTGATCAGCTCGCTCACCCTGCAGTATGTCCTGGATGGAGTCGTTGGAGAGCTGGGAGGGCGTGAACCCCTGCAGTGAGGTGATGAGTGGGTCCGAGCCGGCGCTCATTAGCAGCCTGCAGCTCTGCAGATGTCCGCACTGAGCGGCCCTGTGCAGTGGCGTCTGCCCCTGACTGTCCACTGCGTTGACCTGAACACAAACAGGAACATCCTCTCGGAGCTCAGCTTTCTCACTCGGAAATCTGTTTTATAGAAAACGGTGAAGTGTGTGAGCGGAGTTGATAACCGTCCTTACTTTGGCTTCATGCTTCACTAATACTTCGATGA
>JAOBRE010000016.1:10301982-10312340 GCA_027574745.1 Occidentarius platypogon
TACAATCATACATTCCACATGTAGACCCCCCCCCCACACACTTCATCATTCCCTCCTTCCCTCCCTCTATCCCTTACCCATCAGTTTCCTATTTCCCCTGAGCCCTCAGGGTACACTGCACTCATATGACTTGAACACTTCGGTCATGATTTATCCTTGTTTAGCTCCCGCTGACTTTTATTCTTGAGAAGAGAAAGAAGATACGATTGCTCGGAAGTGGAATTGCTCGGAATTTTTCACCGAGATCTTAAAAGCCCATGTTTTCCGAGGATAAAGCTGAAACTGGAATAGATTTTAAAGAAGCTTCACTGCTGTTTATTCTTTTCCTCTTCGCTCTGTTATGATAGCCGTGTCGGTTAAAGCTGGGCAAATTGAATGGTAATTTCCTTCTAATTTGACACATAAGCTGGTAAATGCTTTCCTCTGCAGGATACAGAGAGTGTGGTTTAGAACTTTATTACTGCTGCTCAGCCCACTTAATACTCAGGATCTCCAAACCAGAGTGGCATTATTGTGCCTTATGACTCTTCTGTGCAAACACGATGCTGATCGAGCATTTCATGTTTTTAGGCTGAGAGACCGTTGGCAAGGGGTCTCGCACTCTTGACTACATGATTGATTGGTGTTTCTGCCTGTTAGCCTGGAACGAGATGGAGCCACTTGTCTTCAAAGCCTACATTGGAGACCGAGAGGGAGGGGAGCAGGTCACTTAGGTTCAAGAGCAAGGAAAATAGAAGGAGAGGCCATTGTTTATGATCTGAAATGTACTTTAGTGTTAGGCGTTAGGAAATTTCCATCAGCCTCGTTTAATTTTCTTGTCCAAGATAAGAGAGATACTGGGGGGAAAGAATGAACGGAGAAACGGGTTTGAAGTGACCGTGAACTGGAAGGTACAGTCTATTGTATGTAGACGATACGTGAAAGAGACGCTAGAGAGATGGAGGCATGGGGAAATATGGTGAAGTCGTGTGGGGAGAGTTGTTTCTCTGTGGTTTCACAGGGAAGGAAGATTGAGACTCATGAGACAGCCTTGTTTTGACATGGATGGTGGTTTGATCATGAGAGACAGAATGCATTTAGAGAAGGATTGCCTTGTGGTCGGAATAGGAGAGAAAGATAGACAGGATGACTGAGGTTGTTTACTGAGACAGAGGATGAATAGAGAGACTGTTTTGCTGAAGCAGTTTCTTAATAGGAAGAGTAGAATAAATAATGAATGGAGATTTTTGAGCGAGAGGGGGGGGATGTGTGTGTGCGTGTGTGTGTTGGATGGGTTGAGCTTGACATGTTAACATGTTCCAGATTGGTGATTGCCATTCTCAGAGATTCAGAGCGTGCCATTGGAGCCTGCAGGGTTAAGCTCACATGGGCCAAATTAACATGGCACCAGTTAAGCACTGTGACATATCCTCTGCACGACTCGCACACATTTATGTTCCCATCACCCTCCAGCACATCATGGGCAACCACATGGGAAACACATGGGGGATGTGATCCCACAAAAGAAAAGAACAAAAAAGAATCGGCCACTTCTTGTGCACACTTCTTTCGAGGTGGTCCCTCCAGACACCATGGTACATTAAAATTAACACTGGCATTTGGAGGGGAAGAATGAACAAATGTTCCAGAATACGAGCCTTTTGAGCTCTCAGTTGAAGTTTCAAAACCTCTTGGATGACTTGGTGTATTCCTAACGCTAGTGGTTTAGTAGCTGAAGCACATCATCACGCTGCAAAAAACTGAATTTGAGGAGAAAATTCCTTCACACCAGTGAAATTATCTTGCTGCACGGACAGATCATTTTACGTGACAAGACATCTTGGAATGAATTGGTTCCAATCTAGAACTAGTTTTAATCATCTCAGGGTTGGTGTCTTGTTTTCTTCCACACTGCAAAAATGATATCTTAGCAAGTTATCTTGAACATAGTTGAAACGATCAAGTATTTCCTATTAGAAGAAAACAAGACACCAACTCTGAGATGATTAAAACTAGTTCTAGATTGGAACCAATTTATTCCAAGATGTCTTGTCAAGTAAAGGGTTTGCGGATGATTCGTTCAATGGACGTTTCGTAGAAGACGTTTCGTTCAACCTAAAGATGTTTCGTTCAACCCATGCAGACGTTTCGTTCATTTGTCCAGGCTAACGAAACGTCTTCTACGAAAACGAAACGTCTTCTACGAAACGTCCATTGAACGAATCATCCGTCTCCCAGCATTAAAATTTCCCTTCACTGTGGAGCTAAGGGACCCAAGCCTGTTCCAGCATGACAATGCCCTTGTGCACAAAGCCAGCTCCATGAAGAAAAGGTCGACCAAGTTTGGTATGAAAGAACTTGAATATCCTGTACAGAGCCCTGACCTCATCCCCACTGAATGCACTTGGGATGAATTGGAACAGCAAAGCCTGACTGCACTAATGCTCTTGTGGCAGAATGGGCAAATCCACAGCCACACTCCAAAATCTAGTTGAAATCTTTTCCAGAATACTGGAGGTTAGTATAACAACAAAGGGAGACAAAATCTGGAATAGGATTTTCAACAAGCACATATGGGTGTGATTGTTCAGGTATCTACATAATTTTGGTCATGTGGTGTGCACTGTCATAAAGAAGGCCATAATTTCCAGTGAACCATTTACCTGATATGAGAGTAAATTTAAAGGAAGAGGTTCTTTAAAGCATTTCAAGATGCGCAATCATTAAAACATTTTTAAAGAGATTGTGGTTATATTTGTTATACCACAGTACTGTTAAGGCAAGTCAATTTATTTGTATAATGCTTTTAACAACAGACATTGTCACAAACCACCTTGACAGAATAATGGACATTAACTATATGAACTAATAATTTTATCCCTAAGAGTTTATCCCTTATCAGCTTATGCTTGTTCCTAATTCCTCCAGATTCCTTGAATTGTTGAATGATATTATGTACTGTGGAGGGGGAAATATCTAAATCCTGTCATATCTTTCTTTGAGGAACATTGCTTTTAAACATTTCAATAATTTTCTTGTGCATTTGTTGACTAACATGGAGATCCTCAAACACTAGGCCTTTCCTGGATACTGATTTTGTACTAAATGATTACAGTCACCTGTTGAGATCACCCATTTCAAATCACGTCATTATTTAATTGTTTTACATCATTAGCCCCATTCCAACTTTTTTTGAAAGTGTCGCAGACCTGAAATGCAGGAGGTATATTAACAAATGAAATGAAGTTGTGCAGACAGAACATGAAATATCTTTGGGTTCATACTGTCTGCAATGAAAGACAAGTCAAAGTAAATTTAGAAATCACTTTCTCGATTTTATTTGCATTTTCCATACTGTCTCAACTTTTTCAGATTTGGGGTAGTATTTTAAGTGCATATATTGGGTTAAAATGATTAAAATATGACAAAAGTGCTGAAAATATATAAATATAGGTCCATCTCAGAAACTGGTCTCTCATTTGGGACATTATGGTCAAAAAATTAATTTTCTAATTTTAATTTTTTTTTTTGCATTTACGTACCTAACATTAAATGTTTCTTTTGTCATGTTTAATAAGAATAAAGATAGCATCTTGCTATATCTGGCCTCCACTGTGAAATTTTTGATTTACAATTAAAATGCTTTTGTAAAATTGATTTACATACACTGAAAAAAAAAAAAAAGTCTGTTGGATTTACATAAAAATTATGGACATCGGTTGCACATTAAAGTTATTTTTACTTGATATATTCATGTTCTGTACATTAAATTATTTGTTAAACCAACATGACTATATTAATTTAAAATATTTCTTTGATGTTAAGTATATTAGATTGTCTTCTGCTACACTGACATGATTTTTATGTTAAATGAAATTTAATTATCATCAGTTGGACCAACATATTTGTGCGTAAAGCTAACCTAACTTCCACAGGTAAATCGGACACCAAGCTTGGTATACTTTACATATTTAAATTACTTTTATAATCTGATTTGTAATTTAAGAAATTAATTTCTACACCCCCACATAATCCAGCCTAATCTTTTACCTATATTTACTAAAAATAAAAATGGACATGTGACAATAGACCAACATATCTTCAATTATTCATTCCAGACGGTGCATAATAAAACATCCATAACTACTAAAAATACAACTTGCTGTGTTCAAAATTTTCATTTACAACATTGTTTCAAGCTGTAGTGGTGATACTGCAGTTAACATCTTTAAGGAGGTACAGTAGTTTAAAAAAAAAAAAAAAAGTGTTGCGTGTGAGTGTGTATCAGTGTTCACAGTAAAGAAAAATCACCCCAAACCCTAAAAATGGGGGCAGTAATCTGTTTCGGTTTGATTAAAACAAACAAACAAACAAACAAACAAACAAACAAAAAGCCTCCCACCTGCCCAAATAACACAAACAATTGGAAGAGGTAGATGAAATAATGCACACAGTATTACCAGCAAACAAGCTAGATAGCCCTTTTTTTTTTCCAACAAAGACAGAACATGGTGAACCAGAGAAAAAAGGATTGTCACTGGAGTCAGAAATGTGTGTGCATGTGCGTGTGGATAACCGAGGAACACACTGGTTAGCAAAACCTGAAGCCAAAGCTACAGTCACCACACACATTAAAACTCACATGTACATACAACACACTGACAGAATTTTTGCTTGAATACACACCTGTCCTTTCACTCTATGGTACACAGCACACAGCCTGGCCATGACCACAGGACATGTAAATAATGTGAAATGTGAAACATTGAAACAATTATAGTGGCTTGTTTCCAATTACCAGTGTTCACAGTAAACAAAAATCACCCCAAACACTAAAAATGGGGGAAAATTCATGTTATAGTTGCATTAAAAAAAGCCTCCCACCCACCCAAAAGAAAAGTCCAACAACTGGAAGAGGCAGGTGAAATAATGCATGTCTTCCAAGAAATCAAGCTGTAGAGCCTGGATAGCCAGTTCACTGATAAAGTCTGTTCTTCAGGACTTGGGCTTTTTTGGACAGTGCATTGCCTTCAAGCTCCATGACCACCTTCTGCAGCACTTCAAAGGTGTACTTGAGTTCAGCAGGGTAGTCTAAGTTCAAAGAATAAATCAGGCCAAACAACATGGCAGCAGCCAAGGGAACATTGTCCAAATCCTGCATCACAATCTGGGACTCGAGGACAATGCCAATGTCCTTCGGTTTTTCACTGGCATCTCTGTGTTTCAAGATGTATATACCCATCGTGGTTTCCTCAATGGATTCCTGGAGGAGGGATTCATCTGCTGCCTGTACAATGCACAAAAACAAAGTGTGATTACACTACATGCCACATGTATATAGGGAATACTGCATATCTGTATTGAGTAATTTATTAATATATCAAATCAAACTTTATTTATATGGCACTTTTCATACACAAAAGTAGACACAAACATGCACACTTTGATATTAAGATCACTACCATATTATCTTACAAGTTAGTGGACTGTAAAGTAATTACAATGAATAGATCATACGTTTTAAAGCTTATACAAAATATGAAAGATAACATCTTAACATACTAAACCTAAGTAATACTTACCACATACTCTCTCAATAGATTCTCTGGGTCCTCATTCAGGTAAACACAGAGTGCCTTTATGACACATTCTCTTCCCTGATCCACGTCATCATCCTAAGGCAGAAAAGCAGAAGCACAAGTTGTTTTGTTTGAGTTCATGTCTGTAAATTCTCATTTGTCCAGGTAAAAGGCATCTCTAGGCAATTGAATCAAGTCAACTGGACGTAGTTTTTGTCTTGAAGACACTCAATCAACTGTTACACCCCCACCCCAGAGAGTATACTTACTTCATCCATGGGTGCAATGATGGCCCCTAGGTGTCTGCCTATCTGTCCTCCTCTGTTTTTAAAAAGTTTGATCAGTTTCTCAGAGTGAACATCTAGTTGAGATAGAAATCTGGACTGCAGGGGCATTGTTGTGATCCGCTTGAATTCAGCATTAATCTGAAAATGAGAATGGAAAAAAAAACCAATTAATTCAGTGTGTGTGAGAGAATCATAAATCACATACCTCGCTTACTTCAAAAAGTGCTGGCCATCTCGCCAGGAAGTCTTTTATCATTGGTGTGTCGCGAACCACTTCCTGTCTCCTATATGCAAAAGTCTTTTCCATTTTCATCCTTACTGCCTCCCTGTTGTTGTTGTTCTTCTTAATATCTGAAACAAGCTCCATTCTCACACTCAAGACTCAGATTCTCCAGTCGGATAGGGGGGACAGTAGGATAGGGGGGACTTCAGACCTTCTTGGTTTTTTTTAATGCCAAAAGCAGGGCTTGATTTGCCCTCTGGTTTGTGCTTGATAGAGCACAACCAGGGTATCCTGAGGGTATCCTGTCACCTCAGGATACCCAAGCTTTCTCAGTTGAGTGCAGTAGATTGCCAGTTTGTTCTTCAAGCTGCATTTCCATCCAGCATATCCAGAGAAGGAGCCTTTCTCAGTCAGGCAAGGATGCTTTGAGATTAGAGCCTCTCCAACTGTGTTAAAGTCTTTGTCAGAAGCATAAAGTTTGTACCTAACAATTTCTTGCACTAGGCCCTCAAGAATGTTCGACTTCAGTTTAGGATCCGGAATAAACAATGTACCCTTTTCCCTGTAAGCTGCATTGCCCTGCTCAAGTTTCAACTCTGCATCATAACTAAACTGCGGAACACAAAAGATGCTCAGCCAAGTTGACCGAGAGCTGGCTGACTCTGATGAAGAGAGTATGTCGGTGTCAACACATCCACTGGACAGGGATGAGGATTCATCAAGGGAGTGATGGGCAGCTGAGGTGTAAGGGATATTAGCACACTGAGGAGTTGAGGAATCTGTCATGGCAATCACTCTAATTGTCCCTCTATCCTACACTTCATCCACTGAAGTGAGGTTCATGAACTCATTTCCAAATAGTGCATCCATAAACGGAAGTCTGAAGTTTAAGTCAAGTCCACATTGTCTTTGTACCTCACCAACAAGTTCATTAACAGATCCAGGGAGTCCATTTTGGAAAGTCAACCTTTGGCTGCTGTTGTCACCTAGGATAACTTTGAGAAAGGCCAGGGCATTCATCCTTCTACGTCTCAATCTGTAAAAAGAAGAAAAGTGACAAAGAGGGAAAAAAAGATTAATGCTTATTGTTTCATGTTAATCACAGTATTTTTCTTGTGTCAATACAATGATTGATGCAACATGATGTTAGGTTTCTCATTTTCAATTTACTCAGATACAGTATGACCACTTGGCCAGAGAATTGATTCTAATCCCACTTTCATTTTGTAATTTGCCCAACCACTAGCTGATAAAATCCATCTGTACTAGCTTAAAGTTCAACCTGAAAACTAGACAGAGGTGGATACGAATAAGAAGCCTAGGATGTGACCCACAAGAATCAGTATGACTTATAATGGATTGACAAAGAGATTTCAGAGAAACTCCCATGGGCAACACAGCGCAAAAAAATACAGCCTGAATGTGGAGAGAAAATAGATGTGATGATACACAGGCAGGCAGAGTGACAGACTCCAAAGACAAATGTCTTGTGACAAAATAAACCCCATTGAACTCAGCATGCACATTACCACATCACCAAATGTGTGTAAAAACCATCCAACCTTTTATGATGATCTGCCTTTTCAAGGTCACCATACGGCTTGATCCAACCGTGTAAGAGGCCGGTGGATAAGGGTCAGTGAGTTCACTGAGTGCCACAAGTTTTACTTCTCTGGATGGTGACAAGCTTAGTTCAAAGGCTCTGTAGTGTTCAGTGTACCACCCACACAGCACTTTCACAATGAGGAACAACATCTCATTTATAACACACATCTGAATAATTTTAGTGAACTCTGGTAATCCACCTACTGATCCGTGGGTAACTATCATGCCATTGCTGTAGGCTATGCCATTGCTTGATGCAGTCTTAGCAAGATGAACTTCAGATGTGCTAGGTAATTTTAGATTTATAGCCTCAGCTACTTCCTCCTTCAGGACATCAACTGGAACTGTAGAGACAGTAGATACATCCAGGCAAGATTACCATAAGATGGCGAGTTCATGTGAAATGCAATCATCATTTGATGTTTTGAAGCCAAAGTCAGTGGTAGATTCTTAAAGCAACTTGTGTGTTTAACAATGTTCTTAAAGAAACTATGTTTGGCTTCAAATCGCATTGTCCAAACTGTGACTAGAGGGCCAAAACACCTTATCATCTGCAGGTAGTGTTCTAGATAGTGGTGTTTGGGTAGAAGTCTGACACCAGGGAACAGGTCTTGGTACCTCTGTCTGTGCTCAACAATTTTGCTTTCAAAGTATGAGATGGATTCATCTGTATGCACAGGAGCAACAACTAACTGCACAATATATTTCAAATCCATCAACACAAGCCATGCTGGCTCGTTTTCTGGGACAAGGTGACCTATCACAAATGGGAGCAACTTTAGTAGGCTCCAGTTTTCATGAGCGGTGCCACCAATAGTTTTCTGACCCAAGAAACTCTGTGGTACAATATGTGTCTTGTTTGTTTTGTCTGACCATTTATAGGGGAAAGTCAGTATAGCTTTATTCAGTTCATCTAATGTAAATAACTTCTTTGATACCATTGATGCCAAGCAGTGGGCCAGCTCAACAGGCACAATACCCTCAAATATATCATGAGCAACATCAGGCGGAAAACCAGAGACAACATGAAAATGAGAAAGAGTTTTGGTGAAAATGCACTCTCTTTTAACTCCAAAGCAATGTGTATTCTTCTCACAAGATGATTTTACATGATCTGCATGGCCCACTCTAGTTCTAAGGCTGAAAGCACCAGAAGCAACAGAGTGATTCCTGAAATCACAACTCTTTGCTGTGCAAAAGCAACAGACGTAATCACCAGAGAAACTCTCTGTGAACCCTGCAATACCATGCGCTCCCAAGTTGTCAGCTACAATACTCAGTACTGTACCTTTAAGAGACTTCCCTAATAAAGGCACATACACACCATGGTCCTCAAGAATTTTAAGATATGAAGAAGGGGTTCCAAGACTGTTTTATAACCATATGTTTTTACATCACCACTTTTGCAAAGCACTGCAAGATAAACAGATGATAAAGATGAGTGGGAGCCTGGTGGCAGGTTACCTAGTATCCAGTAAACACCACAAAGCTTGTGTTTTTTCCTCGAGGTGCCTAAGGGATTGCAGGTCTCAAAATCATCCACAGACGCAGTGATATCCGTAACTCCTCTGCATTTAGGAGGCTGTTTTCCTTAAAATGCAACCCATCTTCAGGGGACCTGAATTCAAGAGACGGGTCAAGTTCAATGTCCTGCTGTCCTCTATGAGTTTCAATAATCTTATCAAGAATGGCCTTATTATTGAAAATTTGCTCCAAGGATTTCAACAGTGGAACAAACTGAAAGGTGTGTTTCTTTTTATGATCAAGTATGTAAGTAACTGGTTCCACAACACAGAATTTCTCCTTATAAAATTGTTTACGTTGATATGAAGTACTAAGAGGGCCACCTTTTTCAATTGCTTTTGGAACAGGGTTAGATGAGCATACTGCTGTGGTGATTTCTGTAACTACAGAGTCATCAACTTGAAGGTTGTGATGCTTAAGGATATCAGTCACAACACCTCTAGATAGCGTGGCTGATGCTGTGTTTATCAAGTAGTAAAGTTCTTGTAAAAAATCATCAATTGCTGTACCTGGCACGTGGACTAAATATTCCAACTTTAGTAAGGCTGCTGTAAGCTGCTGCTCAATTGCACTTGGAAGTGCATTGTGTTGATCTTGTGAAGAATCAGAAACTTTCTCTAACACACACTCCTTGTCTTGGCTATCAGCAAGCAAATCATCTAATGGTGGAGATGCTATTGTAGTTGTTTTTACAATACCTGGTAAAAAAAAAAAAAAAAAAACAGCTAATGTGTGAGGTGTGTGTCGGCGACTCTTATGAGACTTAAAGGTTCCATAAATACTGGTTTGAAAACTACAGCCAACAAACATGCAACAGACATTTTCATTTCTCTTCAAATGTGTGTTGATATGAACAAAAAAAACTCCCTTTCATTAGCTAAATGTTTGCATGCACATAAGTGACAGCTGAAAATTGGCAACCCTTTTCGTGTCTGATTATCTTGTGTAGAATGCACTCTACTTAGATGTATGATTAAAGCATCCCATGTCTTAAATGTACAGGGACATTTTGAATACGTACATGGATAACTTATGGGCCGTCCAAAATGTGGGTGTTTGAGTTTATAATGGTGAAGTAATTCAGACCTACTTTGCGCAGCGACTGAACACCCTTTACACGGCCACATTCACTAGAGAAAGAGAGACAAACAAATGAAAGTT
>JAOBRE010000016.1:11414412-11427638 GCA_027574745.1 Occidentarius platypogon
CTTTAAAATGTCTTGTACCTTTATATACATATTTGTATGTAGTATTAGTATGACACAAATCATTGACTCACCCATAAATAGCTAGGATCCTTGCACATATGTGCACTGTGTACTGTATATTTGATTTTGTGTGTTGGCACGCTTGTGCATGTCCACACATTTATCTGAACACTCACAGCTGAACCTCTACATCAAGCCGAAAGGGGACTGTATTACCACCGGGTCCTATTGGAATTTCCCTTGGGATTCTTGGAGGCTTGGTGCGTCCTCACATTCTCCTACATCTTCCATCATCTGAACCAATCATCATTCTTCTACACACCAGACTTTTAATAGGAACCATCACTCTGTGGCATGAACGCAAGAAGAAAACCTTCTTTGGCTTCCATGTAGCGCCTAAAATATTAAGGTGGAACATTTTTTTTTTAAAGTAATAAGTTTTTTTCTTTTATGAAAGTGCAAAATAGATGCTAACTTGATTACCAATCTGTCTAATACTGTATAAATGCATGTAGACTCATATACTGTACTGTAAATCCTCATTAAAACAGCATAGACAGGAACATCACAGATCTGGGATGATGGAGTATATAAGTTACTAATTGTCCCAGATGCACCAACAAATCTACAATAATGTGCCATCACTTTCCTCTCCTTAAGAAGGCTTTTATTTCAAAGAAGCAATTTGAAACAATTAATAAAACAACTCCAGTCTTTGTGCGCACATTCAAATGGTGCAGTCATTCATGGCATAAATTAATATGTTTATCTGAGAAAGGAGCAATCTAATAACTCATCTGTCAAGCATAACCCAGATGGGAGAGAAATAATTGGAATAAAACAATTACCGAATGTCTCATCTTCCTCCATGGGGCATGTGTGAGTTGAGTTTAAAAAAAAAAGAAAGAAAAACAAGCCCAAATGATCTATAATACTATCCATCCACTGATAAAATGAGCAAAGAAGGTATATCAGGTTAGATTCTTATTTAGATTTAATAAACCATAAAAGCTATCATGCATTGGGCTTTATGCATTTAATGGCCAATCTAATGTTACATTTGCTCTTTTTCCCGTCAGCATTATGATCGAGTGTTCTTGGTTAAATGTGAGCTCAAATCTTGTGGATTGATAAGAAGCTCTTTTTAGGAATTAAAAGCCGCCATATCATAAATAGCTGCAGCCGGGCATCCATCAGTCTGGTGGTCCGACTCCAGAGTGAGCTTCCATAACAGATATATCTCACTCTTAATGCACTTTGTGGTTGTCACCGGGTTCTAATGCACTTGGGTATGGTGCCACACACACCAAAGCCCTACTCGCTGCCTCTCACACACTCGATAAACATACGATGCTACAAAGAAACCAACAGAAATGCAGATGCTGGATGATACTGAGCAGTAATGGTGAATCTGTGGGGAGTCGGGAAGGTCTCTGTTTCCAGTTTCTGCCTCATGCAGGTATTTCTTCCTCAGTGGTGCCCTTTTATGGAGTCATGAGAGGCACTTTTTTAAACTCCCATCATTCTCTACTCATTAACCTCTGTCCTGAATGCCTGAGCTCCATGACTCTGAACTGGTTCATGTTATCAGCCACCAATTAAAACTAATTAGGGGAGAAATCCGACCATGTCATTCTCTTCACACTCCTTCTGGCATAAAAAAAAAAACTCAGAGGACAGGAAGGTAAGATGGACAACTCATAGCATTCTACACTATAAATTAAGAATATATTACGTACTGAGGAGATATTTAAGTTTGACTGTGGAATGGCATATCCAGTACATATATGTGTGTATGGCTCCCTTATGCCTGGCTGGTTGATTATTAAACCTTGCACACCTGGCAGTTCTTTCATCAAAAGTGTGATGTTCTTTACTAGCCCACTTCCATGTTTATTCATATGTTTGCGCTCGGCTCGCAAAGTGGCGCCCTTGCCCAGGTCTCCTGTGCAGCCCCAAATTTATGCATGGCAGCAGAAATTAATTAGGCATCAATTAACACATGCTAATCAGCAGGCATTGGTTTATTGGTGTTAGGTAATTTGTAAAGCTGTTGCAGAAAAAGCGATGGGGAGCGCTGGTATTCTGCTCTCTCTATCAAAAAGACGAAAGAAAACACAATAAAAACAGACAAAACAGGCAGGAAAAGGTTTTTGTGAAGTAAACAATCTTAGCAAACATACCATTGGGGAATCATGGTTGTGGGTCAGAATGTTGAGAGAATGTTCTTTTAGTGCAGCACAGTTCACATGAAGCCCGGGGGTCTACATAAGACCAGGAGATTGAGAGAGAGAGGGATAGCTTGGGGAATGAGAGAGCAATGATGAGTTTTCTGTTGCATGGAAGCTGATGGGTGCCTCAGCAAGGAGAAAAACCAACGGTCAATCCAAAAGACTGTCCTCTGTGTTTAAGATTTTGTGTGTCACTAAGATATTATCTAAAGCACTACAAGTATAGAAAAGGGTCAGCATGAAGATCTGCCATTAGGGATCCCAAGAGGCAAGACGCAAGTTGATCGCAAGTTGCTACAGCCAACTATGGCTGGGAGCCAAGGGAACAAAATAGGCATTGCACTCTAGGAAGGAGAGATGCTATACTTTCTCCCCTGTCAATCAATTAGACTAGCTCTTGAGCAAGACATGGCCTAATGGTTAGAGAAGCAGCTTGGGGACCAATAGGTTGCCAGGTCAATTCCCTGGACCATGGGAAGGTTGTATGTCACTCTGGGTAAGAATGTCTACTAAATACCTTTAATGTAATGTAATGTAATGTAATCACTAGCCAATCGTGGATCTCTGTAAGCTCATGTATGTGGAAGAGGGTAGATAGCGCTTTCCTTTGAATGTGTTACACTGCTGTGAGTAGCAGTTTGAAAAGTTGGTTTTGCACGAGGATGCATATGTTAGCCTTGAAACTCCTTGGTTGGTTGGTGCTGTATGATGGGGAGAGCTAGCTAAAATGAGTTTACCTGCCAAGATTTCTGAGAGGATTATGAGAGCAATGAGTTATGCTGTTCGGTTTTGGAAATGAAGCAACTCAAGTTCATGGTATCGGAGTAAAAATTCTACTACTTATCAGTGTAATTAGCTCATGGGTTCTACCATGAAATTATTGATGGTTATGCCTTACAGCATGAGGCCCCTTAATAGATATTAAACTATCATGCATACACCTAGGAACACACTCAGTGAAAGACAGCTGAGCAGCACTATTCATTATTGCTATTTGTTTTCATAATTGTTAAATGTTCATAAAATCCACTTAAAGCTATTTATTACCATGAAATAAGATGATGTGGATGGCAAGAATTAAGCCTTATTTGTATTTATATCTTGAAAGTGAGGGAGGGTTTAGCCCACTATCATGGTCAAGTCATATTTTTTTTTCATATTTTAATAGACATCCATAAATTTTGCTACTGATGTTCATTATCCAGCATGCTAATCCATAAATGAAATGTTTATAATCCAACCATTCACCATCCATCCATGTTCCTGCCTGGGATGTGGAGGCAGCAGTTCCAGTAGAGATGCCCAGGTGTGCCTCTTCCCAGCCATCTTCTCCAGCTCTTCTGGGAGACACTGAGGCATTCCCAAGGCAGCCAAGAGATATAATCTCTCCAGCATGTCCTGGGTCTGCCCTGGGGTCTCCTCCCAATTGGACATGCCCAAACCATCTCAGCTGGCTACTTTCGATGTGGAGAAACAGCAAGGAAGCATGATACCTCACCCAGAACAGGGATACCGAACCTGGCCCTGGAGTCAGACCTGGGGAGGGGGCTCTTCAGCGAGTGCCTGGAGGTCAGATCTTTACCCTTGGGACCCAGCCAAGCTCAGCCCGAAAGAGCCACATGGGTCCACCCTTCTGTGGGCCCACCACATGCAGGAGGGAAAGTAGGGGTCCAGTGCTTTGTGGATCAGCCAAAGCCGGGGGCCTTGGCAGTCTGATCCCCAGCTGCCAAATGTTCATAATATTTTTTCATAATATTTACTGCTAACAGTAGTTAACTGATAAACATGCACTAACTTGACTGGACATCTGAGAAAAACTCAGTGAGACCTCAGTTAAAACTTATTTTGGGAGCTGAGAGCAACACAGAGGGTATGTCTTTGAGTTCAAATAGTATGGTCCTAAAAAAGCTGATATGACATTGTTTAATATTGTCAGATATTTGCTGCTGCTTTAAAGTGGTAATGTCTTTCGTGTATACCTGAAAGATGATGAAGGCCTATCTGAGCATTCTTCAGGCAATGTCAATAGAATACACCAGGCTAAGCAGCATTATGAGAGACCAACACAGAGCTAAATTGGATAAATGCACAGTAAAAGAGATTGCCATAAAGGTCTACACACAATGTAGAAGCATTATTAGAGCCAGAAGAAGATTTCTTTCATGATTTGCTGGTCAGCTGGATAAAAAGCATATAAGCAAGATGGCGCTCAGTGCATTTGTAGCCACTTAAGCCCCAGTCAGATCTGGGCTCTTTGGCCATCTCTATAATTATTCTCCTTATTGTGGAGGAAATCAGTTCTGTATCCCAAAATCACATCACTGCGACATTTCAACATTTAATTTTCTGCCATTCCATTAAGATCTAAATACTGTACATGTGAAATGACTAACAATCGCATTGCCAAAAATAAAGCAATCAAACTTGGTCAGTATTCTCCTCTCTATGCTTATGACGTTACTCACAAGATATGACTGTATATCACTGTAGAAAAAGTTGGAGAAAAAAACTGCACCTTTATTGTAACCAAAAAAATAATAATAAAAATATATTATAGAAAGCCACCCCATGGTAGATATGTAACTGAGCATGAATACATTATTGGGAATGAACAGATAATGGCTTCTATATGGATGCAAATACAGATATGAAAAAGAAGCACACTATTTGTTTTAGGGATTTTTTTTTCTCATGGTTGAGACTAGAGGTGTACACTGGTACTGGGACACCACAAAAAAAGTCACACTTGAAGGAGTTACTTTCATGTGAACAAGCAATCTGAGAAGACGCAGTCAGATATGAATCTCACAGGACAAAGACAGACCACCATTCATGCATGTATAGCTTTCATTCATTCATCCTTAGTAACTGCCTGGTCAGGGTTGCAGTGGTTTAAATTATGCTACTATGAAGGTACTTCAAAAACTTTTCAGCCTCAATCAGAAAATGTCACTGACGAAAGATTGTTTTCTTGCATTATTTTTCAACATAATCTCCTTTAACTCCTTTAATTGGTCCACTGATGTTCAAGCTTCGCTATCCCTTCGCGGAAGAAGGTCACATCTTGAGCCTTCAGATCCTCCTCAACAGCATGGATGGCTTCATCATCACTCTGAAAATGGCGACTATGTGAGTGAGATTTCAGTTTGGGGAGCAGACAGAAGTCAGATGGTGCCAGGTCGGATGAATAAGGTGCATGGGGCAACAGTTCAAAGCCACATCTGGCTGCTTCTGCTTATGCCACTTGTGCTGTGTGGACGGACGCATTCTCCTGGAGCAACAGCACACCAGCTCAAAGTGTTCCTCTCCTTTTTTTTTTTTATTGCTTCTTTCATTTGAATTTTTGTGGACAGTGATATAAGGCTTTATAGTATACAGTTATGCCCCAAAATAGGAGTTACGCCCCTTGTTTCTGGGTAAAGCCAAGAACTTGTTGAAATACCCTTGTAGTTTGTTTATATTTTGGGAAATAGAACCTTCCTACAACCTACAACCAAGGTACAACAGTCCAGTGCACATCCATTATCTGTAGCCGCTTATCCTGTGCAAGGTCGTGGGCAAGTTGGGGCCTATCCCAGCTGACTATGGGCGAGAGGCTGGGTACACCCTGAACAAGTTGCCAAATCATTACAGGGCTGATACATAAAGACAAACAACAACCATTCACACTCACGGTCAACTTAGAGCAACCAGTTAACCTAACCTGCATGTCTTTGGACTGTGGGGGAAACCGGAGCACCCAGAGGAAACCCATGCAGACACAGGGAGAACATGCAAACTCCACACCAGAAAGGCCCCCA
The DNA here is from genome assembly GCA_027574745.1 of Occidentarius platypogon. Classification (NCBI taxonomy): domain Eukaryota; kingdom Metazoa; phylum Chordata; class Actinopteri; order Siluriformes; family Ariidae; genus Occidentarius; species Occidentarius platypogon. The sequence goes on from JAOBRE010000016.1 coordinate 11,420,444, forward strand.
TCAGCCACTGGGCTTGAACCCAGAACCTTCTTGCTGTGAGGCAACAGTGTTAACCACTACACCACCATGCCGCCCCAGTGCACATCTCCATTAAAAACAAACAAATAAATAAATAACCCTAATAGGTCATGTCGACTTCAGTTTTAAATTCAAATACAGATACAGAAATGAATATTTGGAGCACTAAACAAATACAGATTCAGGTAGTGGCACTTTCTTTCTTTTTTTTTTGCTATATTAAACAAACACAGGAACAAAATCTGCATTCATTTTAGTAATACACTGTATTTAGAATATTGTGCACTGTCAAATGTGTTTCAGATGTCATATAATTTTAATCTTTCAAATACACTGTAACATATTGATAAAATACTACTGCATGCCTGGAGTAAATCTGTTATTGGCCATTTTATTACTATCCATTTGACTTTCCACCACTCAGGTCAGTGTTTGTGTGATCATAGTCAATCTCAGTGTACATTATTCAAGCTTTTGACCAGTGCAACGTCTGTGAAAGAACCTTTTCCTTATTGATTTTGCAATAAACCACCAGATTTGATAATAAATGTTCTGTATGTACAACTCGAAGCAGCCACAATATCTTTGAAATCACATTAGCCAGTTGTACTTAAACCATAATTACTTTTTTCCTAAAGCCAAGGGACCGATGGACAAACCATTGTTTTATAGAGGGTGACATGAACTGCCAAGGGACTGAGGAGAATTTGTCAAAGTTATTGAAAAGCATATAACGCCTTAGTACGAGTAATAGACACTTATCAGAGATACTGTGATCTATATGTCGTATAGGAGCCTATAATAGTGTGGGTTTGAGCTTAAATTTATGAATTTATTTAGGTGGCTTTATGACCCTTTATGTCAGCTTTTAAAATCCTTGGTTAAACAAGGTGCGGTGATATTTTTTAGTGATTTGTATCCTTTTAAATGGCGTAGAAATCTCTGTGGTCTCAGTACAATCATTGTAGCAATAATCCATTTCCACGCCTCTAGGTAACAGTAAACAGTTAATTATGTTGTTTTCTTGTTAACTGTTTAGTTCTTGCAATTCTAGGAAATCATCATTTTACAGGCAACAAGCTACAATAAAATGACATGACTTGGTACAGTGCGTCAGATCTAAATTAATTTTTGCATGGATATAATGCACATTTTTGCCATAAGAGTGACAATGATTTACTGGGCTCGTTAACTAAGCGCCTACAGCCATGATTATCTCTCCAACTATAGATACAGCGCTGTCAGTCATGAAACATTAGCAGCCTCTTTTATTGTAATTGTTTCACTTTCATTAAAACAATTACAATTACATCATGGCTGTAAAAAAGATTTTGAGTGTACCATATTTAAAAAAAGAAAAAACATTACTCTTGGATGTCTTAATAAAATATACTGTTGTAGCACCAAGAGCGCTTACAGAAGTGGGCAAAGATGCTGCGTGCCCTTGTTATGGCACTTGTCCATTTGTCCATGGATGGTACTGAATGGTACTTGTTGTACATTTTGGAAATCTCGATTGTTGGTGTGGATTTGATTACGGAGAACTGCCACACTGCAACCATTATGCACCATGGAAATACAGAAGGTCTCTTCATTACAATAAATAGCAGGCAGCCAGGCAAGGTTGCAAGTGGACACATAGCATTCGAATGATTCTCTTTTAAAATCAAATTATGGCGAAATCTGCCTCTGTGGAAATGTACTAAATAAATACAGAACCCAACAACAAAGTTGATTACAAAAGGTCACATTATATTTATTTGCCGAAGTGTCTCTTTTGTTCTCTCTTTCTCCTCTAGCTTGCGTTTCTTAGTCATGGAGTAATTACAGCGTGGGCACGGGTTATGGATTGATTTGCGTAAATTTGTCTTATTAGACTTACTTGGCTCCCAGCAGGCAGTGAGAGCAATAAGAGCCGTGTCAGGCACATAAAAGATGCTAGGTCCGATAAGCATAGATAACCCCTTTACATTTACATTCAAACAAGGCTTTTAGAAAAAGCCTTAGCAACAGGCCTCTGTAATGAGCCCACATCTTGCCCTGGTTTTAAAGCTATGATCTTGGAGAGCAGCTCTAAATTGGAAATTATTACACATTAAGCCCTCGACAAGGGTTCCAGGATCGAAAATATCGATATCTTGCCTGGGACAATAAATCCAGCAGAGCTCTCTATTTCTTTCCAGCATGTTCAGCTCAGTCGTACCCGGCTACTGTTCATGGCACCTTATTTAAATTTTCCTGTAACAAATTAATTCCAGCGTTTTCACACGATTGAATTAGTGGGCGAGCGGCCGTGCCGTCACAAGTGTTCGGCTGCTTCGGGGGAGACAAATTGCCGACCTGGACAGCGGGGTAACAAGCAGCGAGTGTTGAGTCCCTGATAATCTTCCCACTAATTCTCCATTACAGCAAAATGAAGCCATAAATCTTCCTGACAGGTGATCGATGTAAACATTGTTTCCCCCCATGATTGCCAGCGATCCCAGCGGAGGTACTGTCCGCTCACAATCCGCTGAAATTACTCCCCGCGCGAGCCCTCCCCTGAAAAAAAGAAGGGGAAAGAAAAAAAGGTGAATGGCATGAAAGCCTTCCATTCTTCCTTGACCAAAAAAAAAAGTCAACATTTTGCTTTAGCTATGCTAACCAAATAGACATGTTGAGAGTTTAACACCGATGAAAACCCTGCCTTTCGAATAAAGGTCACGGTCACTTAAATATGGAAAAATTGATTTATAAAGAAGCCAACATCGGGAAAAAAATGAGGTAGATAAGCAAAGAGAGTGAAAAATGAGACATTTAGTTGCTAGTGTTTAGCAGCCTGGCGGAGACTGAAGGCTGAGCTGTGTAGTAGTGTGTATTAAATTACTTTATCCTTTATCGAGTGTCGTTAATGTCCTGTAAATGAGAAGTGGAAGTACCCTGTGGCTTGGCCTGTGGCCTCTATCCATGTGCACTTAATTCAAGAACAGATATTTTAAGTTCTGCTTCTTGAAGCCTGGCTGCCCAGACCAAAGCCCAGCTCCATTTCAGTTCACACTAACCTCATCCATTACTGCCACTGCACAACCTCTGTTCCCTGATCTCAAAGACCTACATCCTAGATTTGTAAACGTTCAAGTCTGGTGATTAAATATGATTCTAAATATGTACCAGTCATATGTGATCTGTTCAAAAGCTGAAGTATCACTTTGTGTTGAGAATGATTCCTTTGAGAGTTATTTTATGCCACCTCTAGGCTACTTCAATGTCAGGCAAACGGGCCTAGTCTTTAGATCTTTAATGATTCAAAGAACGTCTAATTTCTCATTTTCTTTTGTTCCTCTCTCCCAGTGATGTGACGGAAACAGTTTTGAACGATTGAGTTGTCAAGCAGTCGAAGCTCAGCACACATTATCAGGCTGTTAACTGTCTGATTATATTCTACACTGTTATTAAATCATGCATGCGATTACAGAGGCTGCGATGCTCTTAAAGGGAAATCCTCTGTTGCATGTCACCTTGGTGCCAAAGGAAAATTTCTCTGAAAGGGAAAGCTCCAAATTAGTCTTCAAATGCTCCGAACTTTGATCTACTCACCAATTATTAATTAAATATACTCATCACCAGTCACCAGTATGCACAAATGACAAACAAATGGATGCACTGGGACATTATTTGACATGACCATGTGTGCTTTAGTCAGTAACCTCAATGCAGCTTTGTTAGAAGGATTTTTAGAGTTGCTGGATGAGCAGCACTGCTTCAACTAGACCTACTGTGGAAGTGTATTTATGAGAGCCATTCAGCCAATGCCTAAGGGGCATCTGTAAAGGACAAGGCAAGCCCTCTCTGAACAGACATCTTCTATTGGCTTTAAAGGTTACTGCTCCTCCAATTGGTCCCAGTCTGGCAGTGTCACTTGCAGTATGACTTCATCACCCCGGGAGAGGAGGACAAGACGAAAGAAAAACAGTTGGTGGCCATCCGTCAATGTCCATCTCAAATTACCACTCGACCAATCACCGCACAGGATCAATAGTGAGTCAAGGCAGAGGGGAGGAGACCAGGGGGTGACCAGCCTAGAGATGGAGGAATAACTGATCAATATTTGAGGATGGATTTTGTCATTTTGAAAACTTGCTGTCAGAGAAAGAGCACTGCTACAGGGTACTCATGCTGATCTTGGACGTCTCCCAAGAGACTAAGACAGTTGGTCCGAAATTAGAGCCCAGCATCCAGGATGATAGAAGTTGACTATTACAAAAGGGAGGTTACAAAAATAACAGTTCAACTTTTTTTATTGGTAAAAATTGAACGTTCAACAAGTGGACAAAACCTATTGATTTTTGCATTGACAAAATTCAAGCACGAACAAGGAAAAGTAGCCACAGGTGTCTCACAAAAGATATAGGAGATAGATCCAGATTATTGAGGCTTTTCTCAGACTAATGGCTGTGTGATCGCAGACACTGGGTTTATTGGCAGACGAAGTGGGCTGATTAATGTTGGTTTAAGCAAGTTGGGATAATATACGAGGCTTATTTGAGGTAGTGACTGCCTGAAATCAGCAGAGTAAATGCATGAGTAAGAGCTATTGATTCTGATATTCACCCATAATCGACAAGTAGCCTTGTTGGCTTTTGGATATTGAGTGATAATTGGGCTTGGTTTGCTATTTGCTCAAAGAATGAACCAATGAACAAGCATTTAGGGAATCGTTAGGTCATGACTGATGTGCTGGTAGATGAAGTGTATCCAAGTGCCTGGTTAGATCTCTGTATAATGGCAGTATTACAGTACAAACGCTATAAGAGTTAACATAAGTATTAAAATTGGTGGTATGGTGGTACAGCAGGTAGTGGTGCTGCCTCACAGTTCCAGAGTCCCTGGTTTGATCCTGATCCTGAGTTTTGCACGTTCTCCTTGAGTCCAGGTTTTCTAGTTGCATGCCAGGAAGTGGATTGGTCCATTGTGGCTCAGTTGCCCCGAGGTGTAAATGTATGTGTATACTGTGATGCAATGGACTAGTATACCATCCAGGATGTATTCTCACCTCATACAAAATATTCCTTGTATAGGTTCTGGATCCACTCCATCTCTGACCAGGATAAAGTGGTTCCTGTTGATGAATGTATGTCTTGTTAGTAGCAAACAGCCATCCAATCTTTTCCACAAAGAGTCATGTTTCCACTCCAATCAAACCATCAATTGTTCAAAGACCATGACCAATTGATTAAAGTTGTATCAAGTGAACGTACAGCCACACTGACACTTGCAGCATAAGGGTGAACTACCAAGCAGGGATAAGTTAACAGTCATCACCTCAGTTGTCACAGTTACAGATAGGTGTACTACCAGTTAACATAATGGCCTCTACGATATAATTTATAAAACATCATCAGGTCAGAAGGCAAATGGAAATTGCATAAATATACAATTAAACATATGAATAATTTGCCTCAGGTCAAACATTGATTTCTTCCCCCTCTTTTGGAGAGTGTTGGTGGTGTATAGATGAATGCCCAGGGCTACATTGATACTACGCTAATCATGTAATCATCCCACATCTTTCTTGTAGGAAACTGCTTGTGTGAATGTTCTTTCCAACATGGCCGTGTGGGATTTTGTTGAAGTGATTTACTAGGGCCAGCGTGAAAATGGAGAGCGAGGTAGAGAACAGATTCTGAGGGCGTTCTCTTCCAGTGCAAGGTTGAAGATGTCTCCGAGTTTGGCTTGGTTGAGTGCACAGAGCAGCTGAGAGCACCGACCTCTGTGAAGTGTATTATTGCCGATCAGAATATCTCAAATTGAAAACAAGACCTCCAAGCCTACATAACTGCTTTTACATACAGCTTCATTGCACTTGTTATATCTTTAGCTGTTCTTTTCATTCATGTATTCCTGTCATATTTTTTTTATGGAGGAGAGATGACATGTCCTGGGGCATGTTATTATTTTTGAAAAATTCAACGATTTAAAGTGTAACATTTCCAGACTCCAAGGTCACAGCTGTGTGCATGTTTTTTTCCCTCTTCTTTCCCTCCCTTTTCTCTTTCTCGCCCTCTCTGCAAATCGATTGTTTCTAAAGAGCTCAAACGGAGCGCAAGGACTCTGGGGTCCTCCGGCAATGCGGTCGGAGGGAAAGCGCTGCTAGGGACACAGGCGTAGGGAGAGAGCGCTCTCCCACTTTTCCGAAAGCCTGGCAGCCTGACCTCAGAGTTCAGGGCGAGCGGGCGGATTGGCGCGAGTACAGGAGAGTCGGGCCCGGAAGTCAGCCGCCTAGGCTGGCACAATGCATCTTGGGCTCTCCTTCTGCCTTCGCCAAGAACTTGTAAAAAAGGGTCTTTTTTCAGGTTTTGTCAGGGGTGGATGTAAATTTGATTCACTCTCCATTTATTAAGGCCTGATTACAGGATCATCTATGCTCTAACTAGTGCTTTCAAATGTTGACCATGCAGCGCTTGTTTAAAACATGAGGGCATAGAACAGGGTAAAGGCCTGTCTCTCAATAACCTAACTGAATATTCTGTGGTGCCGGGGTGCGCCAATACATAATGCAAAAAAAGACAGCAAAGAAAGAGAGTTTAATAGGAAGTTAAGAGTGAGTGTTTGTTGAGCAAGGAGTTTTAATAACTTGGGACAGCTTCTTTTGTTCCAGTTGTACTTCCTTTCAAAAGAACGTTTCAGCCAGATGTGCTATCATGGACAACCGAAAGCTACCAAAGACCATTTAGCATGTGCTCATTTGCATTATACTAATTGATTGCAATTAAATTCATCAATCATTAGCAGTGGTATTAGTGAGCAAGGCTGTATTTTATGCCATATATACGTACTGTGCAAAATTCTTAGGCACCCTGTTTTTTTGTTGTTTTTTTTATACAAACTTTGTTATAGATTTCTATGTTATGGCTTCTACATTATCGAGTCAGGACAAAAACATTTTAGAGTTCTGAACGTTTGTTTTCCAGCACAAAATTAAATGTTACAGGAAAAAAAAAAGTTTGTATTTGAGCAGCATATTACATAAGAGATCACTTTTCAGATTAAAAAAGACAACATAATGAAGGCTACCAGGTTTTGGTGCAAAATTAAGAAGCAAGTGTGACAAAGTGTCCAGAAGAACTGGGGCTGGTTCCGCAAGATGCTCAGTAAAACCTACAGCTCATTTCCTTATAAAACTGTACTCAATGTACCT
>JAOBRE010000016.1:11553499-11565341 GCA_027574745.1 Occidentarius platypogon
ACTTGTATACCGAGGAGGAAGCCATTTGCATTACAGCCGTGAATGAGGATTCAAAATGGCGGCTTGGCTCGGTTTTCCCTTTCGGGCGCTCTCGCTTTGTTAGAATTTGGTAAAGAAAAAAATTTATATATTATTTACCAGCTTAAGGTCGGTCCGTATGATGAAATACGGCCCAGAGGGCCTCGCTCAGTACTTTCAAGACCTCGGTCACAGTATTTCACTGTACGGACCTCCCAGCTGGTAAATAATAATGGATATCTTTTAAAAGATATCCATTATCTTTTAAAAGTTTTGATTTTACGAAATCTACATCATGCAAATGTGACATCACAAAATGCTAAGAATCATTTTGATTCTGTTAAAGTGCAATAAACAGGAGTTAAAAATAAGTGGAATTAAGTTACAAACGAAAGGAAATGTTCCTGTAGTTACTTGAAATGTAAATACTGTAAACAATACAAAAAATTCAATAATAATGGTAGTTTATGAAAGTACGCTTTAAGATGATGTAAATCTTGGCGAAAGAGAAACCAATCGAAACCGAACGAGTGAAAGTGATTATCATGCCGTTACCATGGGAACAGTCTTTTATGAACGCGGACGTGGGCTCTCAGTGCGGCGAGTCTGGTGTGACTGAGGAAGGGGACGAGTTTCATGTTTCATCTAATTTAGGTAATTTAAAAACTATAATATTATTTGGCAGTGGGCACATAGGGAAGTATGAAGTTTCGGTCAGTATGTTTATCGTGCTTGTATGATGATAAACTCGCCAAGATATTTCTCTAAATCCATGACCTACTCATTCGAAACCTGCCGAGCTTCGCCGGCGAAGCTCTCAAAACTTTTTTTCTTCCATTCAAGCCTCATTTTGAAGTCTGACCAATAAGAACGCTACATTTTTGGCGGTAAATTTGATTTTGATTTTTTCGATTTAACTTCCATATATGTATGGAAAGCACACGTGCCGGGCACGCCCCAGGAAACCACTGACCGTCGACAGAAATGCACAAAATCACTTAAATTTCACAACATTTTGGTTAGCACGGGTTAGTATAAAATTTATAGGCCGTGTTTGGGGATTTATGGCGGGTTTTTTTTGAGAATTGGCCGTGTAAAACACGGCTGCACGGCTCGCTAGCGAAGCCTGTGCTCCATATTACTTCATCCAGCTGAGTTGTTTGTGATTGGCACTGCTAGCAAGCAGTTCCTGACCACACGGCTCCTATTCTTAAACCTGAAATAGTGAGCTTTATTTATTTATTTATTTTTAAGGCTAATGATCCTGAATTGTTTATTATTATTTTTATGGTTCCTCTCAAGGTTTCTTCTCTTTTCTTTTCCACCGTCACCTCCAGCTTGCTCATTAGTTCTATTTTGTGAGGATGCGTGTCGTTAAAAGTTAACTACAGTAGCTGGTCCTCAGCAGTTCATTTCAGAAACAATGCGCATATGGAAATGTCTGTGCATGTGATACTGTCCAGAAACTAAATTATACATCGAACGAGGAGGAGGTTGAGAGAGAAGGAGGTTGAGAGAGGAGGAGGTAGAGAGAAAGCGAGAGGCAAGAGTGTCACAGCCATGTGCACAGCAATTTAAATTTTAATTGCCTATATTTATCTTCCCTGTGCAGTGTGACGGGCTGATAACGGGGCCCGATAACGCCGTTTGTGAAGCACTGCCACCAAAATGATCTGTGAACAGAAAGAGGGAAGGAAGAGAGAAAGGAAAAACAGAAGGAACACATTTAATTTTGCACCATCATCTCCCACGCAGTCCTAAAAACTCCTCGGCATGTCCCAGTCTGAGAGTGGAACAGGAAGAAACTTTCTTCACTTCATAAATTACACATCTTATCGCACAGAAACTCGGTGTGCCTTTGTTCGCGTCCTATTTAGCAAATGAGTTCGTGTTGACACGAGTGTTATGTGTTTGATTTGGATAGCGGTGAGTTTTTGTAACACTGCTGAGGGAACATGAACAAGACGCGACCTGAGCATGAACTAGTGGACGTTTATTTGATATCAGTTTGCAAGATGACTGAATGAATGGTAATCGTTCTCATAACATCGTCACCAGTATTCTGTTCAACATGGAGAATCCTTGATGAAAAAGTTTTCCATTTCATCAACAATAACGTCAGTCCACACTGTGACAATTTCTCATCTCATCTCATTATCTGTAGCCGCTTTATCCTGTTCCACAGGGTCGCAGGCAAGCCGGAGCCTATCCCAGCTGACTACGGGCGTCAGGCCCGTAGGGGTGTGTAAAAACACACACCCCTTTTTGTCACTCCTTATGATCGATATGAATTAAAGTATTTCTGCTGATTTACAAAACTGATATTTCTGAAGGAGTTTCCAGTGTTGGTGCCTGATCGTATCGTAGCTGATTCCAAATAATGAATCGTTGCCAAAAGAATAGAGATTTTATCGTAGCAGATATGGTCGTGTTGCCAAATATCGAGTCGTTGCTTTAAGAATCGAAATCGTATCATAGCAGATTCGGTGGTGTTACTGAATTGTTGCCTTAAGAATCAAAATCGTAGCTGATTTGGTGGTGTCACCAAATACCGAATCGTTGCTTTAAGAATTGAAATTGTGTCGTAGCAGGTTCAGTGGTGTCGCCAAATACCAAATCATTGCTTTAAGAATCGTGGTGTCACCAAATATTGAACCATTGCTGTAAGAATCGAAATCATATTGTAGCAGATTCTGCGGTGTCCCCAAATACCAAATCGTTGCCTTAAGAATCAAAATTGTATCATTGCAGATACGGTGGTGTCGCCAAATACAGAATTGTTGCCTTAAGAATCGAGATTGTAGCGGATTTGGTGTTGTCGCCAAATATGGAGTCGTTGCTTTAAGAATCGAAATTGTATTGTGGCGGATTCGGTGGGGTCGCCAAATACGGAGTCATTGACTTAGAATCGAAATCGTATCGTAGCGGATTCGGTGGTGTCGCCAAATACCGAATCGCTGCTTTAAGAATAGTATCGGAGTGGATTCGGTGGCGTCACCAAATATTGAACCATTGCTGTAAGAATCGAAATCGTATCGTAGCGGATTCAGTGGTGTTGCCAAATACTGAGTTGTTGCCTTAAAAATTGAAATTGTAGCGGATTTGGTGGAGTCGCCAAATACCAAACCATTACTTTAAGGATTGAAATTGTATCGTCGTGGATTCAGTGGTGTCGCCAAATACAGAGTCGTTGCCTTTAGAATCGAAATCGTATTGTAGTGGATTCGGTGGTGTTGCCAAATACAGAATCGTTGTATTAGAATCAAAATCGTATCATAGCAGATTCGGTGGTGTTGCCAAATACCGAACCGTTGCTTTAAGAATTGAAATTGTATCATGGCGGATTTGTGCCGTGGACAAATATTGAGTCATTGCATTATAAAATGAAATTGTATCCTTGCAGATCCAGTGGTATCGTCAAATATTGAATAATTGCTATATAAACAAAATTGCATTGTAATGTATCGCAGCAGATTCAGTGGTTTTGCCAAATATCGAATAGTCACCTGAAGAATCAATATTGTATCATGTGGACGCCTGAGGTTTACATCGAGATGTTAATGCTCATAAAGGTGCACAGTGTGTAAACTGTGCACTGTTTTAGCACTGAACACAGCCTCCAGGTCTTTAGGCACCAGTTTTCTTTTTCAGTGGTTACATATTCAAGACCAGATTCTACCATCCAGTGACCGACTTCCTTAAATGCGTGAAGCATCTCCTATTTCATCCCATTGACAGTTACGTGAAAAAAAATGCAGCACAGTTGAAGACATTCTGGCAGAGCGAAACTTGCCTTGTCTTGTTTGACTCAGACTTTTTTTTACAGCAGCCTTGTGGAACTCTGGTTCCTGTCCGGGCAGCTGCAGACGTTTAGAGGTTTCGAGTGTATGTACTTTTGCCACAATGTCTCTGACCTGCTCCATTAGGACTTGCTTTTCCAGGAATCTGTTGAATTAAAGGCAGATCTAGCCGCCTCGCTTTCATTTTGCTCTCCATTCTCTTCTGTCTGTAGATTTTTCCTTAATTAAAGATTAAAGCTGGTAAGTTTTAAAGTGCAGCACATTACCTTGGTTGACTTTGCCCAAGTTAAGAAAAGTGACTGAATATTTTAATAATCAACTACGTCCCTGACTTTGTGCGTGTGAGAGCATTGAACTGGAATGAACATGCTCCAGTTCATGTCACAGGAAACAAGCTTCATCATTAACTCTCCTCTTTTGCTTTTATTGCATCCCGGTCACTTTGTTCATTCACCCTCTTTGTTTATTTCACTGTCTCAGTTTCTCCTCCTTAAATGAGGAAGCACGTCCTATCTTTCTTTGGAGAACTCGCGAGTGCTCGAATGTGTGTTTTCGAACGAGCGAATTGAAAAGTGGCGTGACGAGTTGGAATTCACTGAAATATCAAAGCTCTTTTCTTTCCTCTGGTGGTGTTGGTGTCTTTCAGCTTGAGATCCCTTTACGTTTCTTCCATACGATTGCCCGGGTTGGATAAATGATAACTTAATTAGCTATGCACACTGGGCATCCTCGGTCATTACTGCATGCTTATTAGTCCACCGAGTAAAAATGAATAGTTTTGTCCTTATTCAGATCATGGACACCACGTCCTCCAGGCTAAAGAGGAGAGGGACCATCCGGCTTATTATCAGTGCACAGTTCAAAAGCCAGCATCTGTGATGGTATGAAGGTGCATTAGTGCACATGACATGGATAGCTTGTACATCTGGGAAGGCATCAATTAATGCTGAATGAATACACGTTTCAGAGCAATATGCTGCCATCCAGTCAAAATCTTTTTCCAGGAAGGCCTTCCTTCTTTCAGCAAGACAATGCCAAACCATTTTCTGCACATATTAAAACTGCATGGCTACGTAGTATAAGAGTCTAGTTGCTAAACTGGCCTGCCTGCAGTCCAGACCTGTCTCCCATTTAAAACATTTGGCGCATTATAAAGTGCAAAATATGACTAAGGAGACCCCGAACTGGAGAGCAACTGAAATTGTATTTCGGGCAAGAACGGGACAACATTTCTCTTTCAAAACTACAGCAATTGGTCTCCTCAGTTCCCAAACTTTTACAGTGTGTTGTTAAAAGTAGAGGTGATGCAGTACAGTGGTAAACATGCCACTGTCCCAACTTTTTTGAAACGTGTTGCTGACATCAAATTCAAAATGAGCATATATCTAAAAACAAACACTGAAATTTCTCATTTTCAACATTTGATATGTTTGTACTATTTTCAATGAAATGTAGGGCTTCCATGATTCGCGAATCATCACATTGTTTTTATTTACAGTTTTCACAGCATCCCAACATTTTTGGAATTGGGGTTGTATGTGTCGTGGCTAAACAGTCATAAACCTAACCAATTCGGTTTATCATCACATATCGTCTGTCAAAATGTCCGCAGTGCTCCTGCGCCATCCCGTTATCAAAACAGAGAAGAGCACTTACACACTCTCAACGAATATAAGCAAGACGTGAGGTCATAGTGATCCTGATTTATGGCGGCCTCAGTCCAAGGTTACGAGACTCTGTTCATCTGGCGCTGCCCATTAAAGCAATATGCATTTGCTCCTGACAACTCTCCCCCTCACCCCAATCTTGCTGGATCTCTGGTCTCCTGCTGCTTGCTGGCCTTGTGTTACATCAACATTACTATCTGCTGTGCCTCAACTACAAATTGCCCGAACGGCCCCTGACACTTTTTCAATATCGTTACATTAAACCAAGTGGAGCTTGATTGATAACCTAATATTGGCCTAATGCAAGACATCAATCACGGCAAGTATATTAATTATTTAATATCGCAGTCTAATTCAGAAATCGATGCGGCCACGTCGACGGCGCAGAAAAGAGGAGGGAGAGTGAGGGACAGAGTGTAGGTCTAGAAGATCAGTGCTCCCTGCGGACCTGCGGGAAACGCAGTGATGGTTGGAAAGGGGAGGGGAAAAAGCAGGAGAAAAATGAAAAGCTGAAGATGTACTCTCTCCGTGTGGTGGTTCGATACAAATCTGTATTCATTTGCCAATAATCTCGTCCTCTTTTTCTGCTTAGCCACCGCCTGATCTGGTTTGAAGGGCCTAATTGAATTAGGGCTGCTTTCAGCACAGAGGTGGGCCTACGGGGTGAAACAGGGAGGGGCGAACAAGCCAAGCATGGAACAGAACGGAAAGAGCAAGAACGGCCTGGACATAAAGTGGAGAAGGAATGCTAACAGTACCGTGGGTGAAGGAATGCACTCGGGCCATGTACAGGAAGGTAATGAGTGCAGAAAAGGTTTTACTCTTCAACGTACTCGAGGCTTTTCACCCTTCAACATGGCCACCTGAATAAGAACGCTGGTTCTGTCTTGGTAATGGTAGACGTTCGGTGAGGTGACCAGGTCCAATGTTGGTGATGAGATATCTGCTCATTTACTTACAATGCTGACAAGACCCGACTTGCGCATTTTTATTTTTTGGGGGAGGGGGGTCAGCATTACGCTGACCTCTGTGACTAACCAGTGTGAAACTGTGATACTGTCACTTTATTCTGTAAACATTTCAATATACAATCACCAACTACTTAGTGTTTTGAATATTTTAGAAACTGCTGATTTCTTGGGATTTTCACACAGCAGTTTACACAGAATGGTGTCACAAGGGGGTAGCCCCATCCAGTGAGCAGCAGTTCTACAGGTGGAAATGCCTTGTTGATGAGAGAGGTCTGAGGAGAATGACCAAGCTGGTTTGAGCTGCCAGGAAGGCTACAGGAAGTCAAATAAGCACTCTTTACAACCGTGGTGAGCAGAAAAGAATCTCAAGCACAGCTTGTCGAAGACCTGCTGTCAGTCAAGAACAGGAATCTGAGGCCATAGACTCGACCAAACTAGACAGATGAAGATGAAGTTGTAGGAATATAAAAACAAACCAAAAAAATCAGTTGAAGTTTTTTATATATAAAAAAAGATTTACCTCTGTCCATCCGTCCGCATCTCTGTCTGTCCGAAAGACCATGTGTACCGTTTTCAGGTCTGTCGCACATCAACTTCCTGTTTACTGTCTGAATGTATTTCCGAAATATATAGGGTGGTTTTACAAAATTTTCGTGTCACTTTTTCTTTGCAATTACAAATCACAGCTGCTTGATATTTGGTACCGAGCTTCAGCTTGGGATTCTCTTCTTCCACACATCGTCATCTTTTGCTCATTGTCCAAGCCAGTGTGAGCAACCGCCAAGTCTGATGTATTTTTCTTTGTTTTGCGGCTGATAACATAGTTCCTCATCCCCGTTTTCTCGCCCTTTGTTTTATTTCCGAGGCCTTTTCTCTGAATGTAACTTTCCCGCTTCATAAGCACAGTGATTAGGAAGGTGTTTAACAGCCAGAGGAGGAGAGAGGCAGGAAAAAGAGAGAGGAGGAGAGATTGATTTGGAGGAAGAGGAGGAGCAGCAGGGTTTCACTTTGGCTTTTGTGGCCTTGATTACTGAATGTAATTTTAGAGATGGTGTAGATTTTCATTGTGATGCTACGGGCTCCATCAGAAGCTTTATTCTGTCAATAAGTCTCTCTCTCTCATCTCTATTTTCTACATCATGCGTGCACGCGCACATGCGCGCGCACATGCGCACGCACACACACACACACACTGTTGCCAGTATTAGGAGTGTGTGCATATGTGTGTGTATGTGTGTTTATGCTTTCTCTTGATCTTTGTGCTTCCTCTGCTGCAATTTTGAAATGTGCCAAAACTGCATCTATTATTTACTGCCAATTTGCTCTTTAAATCCGAATGCTTTCCTCCTCCTCCTCCTGCACTGATTATCTTAATTCATGCATGATTAATAATACGCCGAATCATCCCGTTTGGTGTAAGCTGACAGTGTCATGATGATAACTTATTTGGTTTTGCCTGATTAATAAGCAGGAGCATGTCCGAGCTATTTGGCAGGCCTTGTGTTCTGAGCCCTACGACACAGTGTAATTATGAATATGTTGCTCTGTAATCCTCATAATACAATTCTGTATAAGGAGCCATTAAATGCAAATTGAAGGTAGCATCGTGAAGGCTGTGAGTTCAATTCTCACTTTCTTTCCTGTTTTCTTTCTTTTAACTCTCACCAGCTCCTAATTTATCTCCCTGGGAAATAAAACATGACTGGGCACGGTGTTAGAGGAAAATAATCAGCGACGGGGTGCTGTGATGCAGAGATGCTGTTACCAAGGAAAAGTTGATTGTTTTCCAATAATGGCACATTCCGCAGTATTTTATTTCCTTTTCTAGGACAATGATTTGTCTACGAAATTTTTTTTTCGTAAAGAACATCATGTTTTTTTTTTTTTCCCCCGAACATCCACAAAACAAGTTATCACTTTCTGCTGTGTTCATGCATATTGAGCAGGAATGACTCAGACTGTGGAAGGCAGGTTGTTAGAGGTAAACTCATCGACACACCCAGGCCAATAAAGTTGTTACAGTCTGTGTTAGAGTAAATATGTGGTATATTTCCTCAGCTGAAAAGGATCAAAGAGGCCACGCAGACGGGCAGATAAGACACTGAGGCATCCACGCACACAAGAATACGTTAAAACACCTAAGCACACACACCGAGTGAGAGAGAGCAGTCATTATTCCAGCGCACGCAAGACCTGAGCAATTGTTTGTTCCTCTCTTCCACTCGTTACTTTGGCAGAGGAAAAAAGGAGCTCCCCCCCCTTTTTTCTTTTCTTTTTTTCTTTTTTTAAACCGCTGCTGTCATGAAAAGGCGAGTGAGTGAAAATGAATAAATAGCCCCTTAATAAATAGCAATTATGGGCGATCCTGTCAGGGCGGGGAGCGCCGGGGAAAGCGATTAGTGACACGGCTTTATTTACAGTGGAGGAAATTTGTTCTTGTGTTGCAGGGACGCGGGGAACATCAAAGCCGGATTAGAACATCTGGTAAGTTCTCAATTCCCCCCATTCATGTCTGTGGCATCTTTGATATCTGCATCCGAAATGAACACGCAGCAATGGGCTCGGAATACCCAGTGCTTACACACACACACACACACACACACACACATGCGCACACACTTTCTCTCACTCTCTTTCGTTCTCTCTTTTATTCTCTCTCATTTATGCTCTCTGTCTATCTTTACTGCTCTCTCTCTCTCTCATTTGGTTTTTATTGCTGTCTGTCACTCTCTGTCTCTCTCTCGCTGTGTCTCTCTTTCTTACTTTATCAATTTCTCTCTTTCTATGACTGTCTTTTCTGTTCTCTCTCTATTTATTTCTCTCTTTCTTACTGTCACTTTCGTACTTTTAACACTGTCACTGTTGTTCTCTCCGTCTTTATCGCTGCCTCTCTCCCAAATGCGTGCTCTCTTTCTCTCTCTCTTTCTTACTCTATCAATTTCTCTCTTTTTATGACTCTTTTCTATTCTCTTCCTTTCTCTCTCCGTTTCTTTCTCTCTCTATTTTTTCTCTCTTTCTTACGGTCACTTTCATACTTTTAACACCATCTCTGTTGTTCTGTCTTTATTGTTGCCTCTCTCTCTCTCTCGCTCTCTCTCTGTCGTGCTGTCTCTCTTTCTATGACTTTTCTATTCTCTTTCTGTCTGTTTCTCTCTCTCTTTTTTCTCTCTCCCTTTCTTACTGTGACTTTCGTACTTTTAACACTGTCTCTTGTTCTCTCTGTCTTTATCGCTGCCTCTCCCCCAAATGCGCGCGCACTCACTCACACTCTCCCTCTCTGTCTCACTCACACACACACATCACTCAGGTATTTACGCTTTCATTTACCCAGCCATTCACTGTGTTTCTCTGGGATTCTTTCCCCCCCTCATCTTTTTTGTGATGCATCTCTTTTTGATGTTAGGATGAAATATGTGGAAAGGCATCAGAGGTCAAAAACACACAGCTATCCACACTAATAACCACACTCCGCTATTACATGTGTATCATGCAGTTACACGCTTGTGACTTTGAGTAAATGTGATTTCTGATCAGGCTTGCCTTTCTTTTGTACCCATATCCTTTCTTCTACTTTCGTAGAAGAGCATTCTCTCCTGAGGCAGCGCACGCCATCGGCTGTCCAAAAAAAGACCCACGGGAAGATTTAAAAATGTATCATTCGTCGTTTCGTGACTTTCCTGCTCTCCTTCTAATATGGGGTCAGAGGAGTATGCACCGGAGTTAAAGGGGCGCCTTTTTTCTTCTCCCGCAGCAGAAGTGAGATTCCAGCAACTGTTTTTTCCAGGGGATGAATAATGAAGAGAGGTCACAGCGGGTCCTGGCTCTCTGGATGTACAGTCACCTCACCAAGATTTTAGTCGCATATTAACCAGAGGCCAGAGCCTTGAAGGGCCGCGCTACGCAAATGACCCCTAATGCCACCCGTTTGACTCCTCCCTCATGCTCCTTCAATACTCAATTTATTTGATCTATTCCTGTTCCAAAACTCACTCACCTGCGCACACAGTTGGTCAAGTGTGACTCTTTCTGTGTTTCATATTATGAAGTTGTATTTTTCTAATAGAGGAGAGACATAAATGTGAAAAGAAAGAAGGAAAAGAAAAAAGTGAAGAGTCAGAGAGGTGAAAAGGAGCTGCAAGAGTGAGCAAGTGGAAACGAGGGGAGGGAGAAAGATGAAAGTAGCGCGAGGGATGGAGTGAGAGGGAGTGCATAGTTATGAGAGGATGCATTGATTTACAACTCTATAAAAGGCAGAGTGAATTATTGAAAAGAAGATTACATGCATAAACAGCACGAATCAATATATGTAACTGCACTTTGGAAGTCTATCCCTGCACTCGACTGCGCTAATGCACACACTCAGAACTTGGCCTGGTTAGTTACAATGTCGAGTTAACACGCTCATACACACTTGAGCAGGGGAACATGGAGGAAAAATGTTAAGTGTAGGGTATACTGGAGTGCGGAAACTTTTTTTATTTTATTTTATTTTTTATGTAAAATGGAACTATCTAGTAATTACAAGTGAAGACTCATATCCACCCTGAATGTCCCAAATGAATTTTACAAGTGTAAGATACAAATTGCAGAATGATTTTCTACCCGAGAAATAAAGTACGGGGAGTGCTGTTGTAGGAAAACGATCAATTCCACGGTGATGGTACAAAGTCCTCTGTCCTGAAAACTTTCCTGTTGGAAAATTTAGTTACAGCTCCACCTCTGACTGTTAGAAATGCACAGACACTGGAGACTCCTTCCAAAAATGCTCAACAGATGTTTCTTCTTCATGATACAAATTTACAATCATTCAAATCAATGAAGTAAAAATTAATAGCAATTATTATCAAGCTTATGATATCTTAGTTTTTTCCTGCTTTAATTGTGTGGTTTAGACAGTAGAGGGTGTGCAGTGCCAGGAATGCACATGACTTCACTGTAGGTGGAAGTAACACAGCACTATTGCCATGAAAATGGACAAAAAACAGATCTAAAATGGGGAAAGAGCTGCTGTGCAAATTGATTTTAACAAGAAATCAGAGATTTCTTTTTACAGACTGATGAAGGCTAAAGAGAAGAAAATGAAGGTAGTACAAATGTCCATAAAAGTTTATGGAGGAAAGGCTTATGTTATTAATTTTTTTTCATTTTTACTCAAATTAATATTTTAGTTTATAGGATAGTATATATATTTTTTGCTCCAACCTTTATAAATATAGGTAAATAATTATTGGTTATTAAGAAAATGAAACAAAAGGTGTTTTTTTATTTAACAAAAGGAATATTTAAGTTGATAAAGAAAAGGAAAATAAGTGTTCTGTGGGTGCTAAAAGAGAGCAACTGGACTTGCTTGAAGATACTCGAAGACGTTTCACCTCTCATCCAAAAG
>JAOBRE010000016.1:12840952-12852504 GCA_027574745.1 Occidentarius platypogon
ATCTATCTATCTATCTATCTATCTATCTATCCTTTTAGGACTTGTGTGAAAATCTGATGATTTAGGTCATATTTATGCAGAAATATAGAAATAAACATGAATAAAAAAAAAAATTGTTCCAGGTGTTCAAGTTGCTAGTTTCTCCTTGCATAATTGTTTCACGGAGCTTTTGGTAGGATATAAATGGTATTGGCAAAACAACTTCTCATTTACTTCTTTTTAAAAACAACCCATCTCTTAATGTAAACCCTTTATGTAAATATAAATACTGATCCATACTAATATGAGTAAACTATTTTCATAGATGAAGGTCTGGGAAAGAAGCATTAGCGCGATCTCCACACCAGAGAACATTCCCCGTTTGTTTGATATGGTGAAAGTAAAGGATGATTCCATCCGTCCCGCATTCTACTTTGCCCTGAGAGACACACTGGTGGCTAAAGACCTGGAGCAGGCGACTAGAGTGGCCTTCCAGAAAGATAAGCGCTGGAGAGTGGTCACTCTGCAGGGACAGATCATTGAGCAGGCTGGTAAAGAAAAAGGGTCTATTTTAGTATGCTTGTATCAAATATTTAAAAAAAAAAAAACAAAAAAAAACACTTTGGATTTCATTTTCTCTTATGACAATTTGTGCACTCGCCTTCAGGCACCATGACGGGAGGAGGAGGACGTGTAATGAAAGGCAGAATGGGCTCTTCTATTGGTACTGAAGTCACACAGGAACAGGTGAGATCATGAACCGGATTCCATCTGTTGCACATTTTAGACCACTTTTCTACCGCATCCTCGTGTGTGTGTGTGTGCGCGCGCATGTAGCTGGACAAAATGGAGAGTGCGTTAAAGGAGAAGGTGGCGCAGCTGCAGGGCTGGCAGCAAAGGAAACAGCAGCTTGAGGAGAGCGTGCACAAACAGAGACAGGCGCTCAGAGACATGAAGAACACATTGGAGAAATACACAGCCAGCATTCAGGTCAGCCAAAATACACACCTCCAAAAGGCTCACTGAATGCTTGACAGCTTTAAAAGGAAAGAACACGTACTCGTGTTATCTTAACATCTCTGTGCATTTTAATCAAAACACACCACTATATGAAAGACAGTGCAGTTTTCCACAAAGCAATGCACTTTTATAATTGTGCTATTCTCTATAGAGTCTTGAGGAGCAAGAGATTCACCTGAAGTCTCAGATGAAGGAGCTAGAAGCAAATGTTATTGCTGCTGCCCCAGACAAAGCCAAGCAAAAACAGATGGAGAAAAACCTGGAAGCCTTCAAGAAAAGTAAGATTACTGTGTGATTAGTAGACATTTGTATAGTGAAGCTTCATTTTAATAAAATCGTATTGTCAAAGTTACAATGGTACTTTAACATGTGTCCGGGAATACCACAGCAAAAAATGTTTTCCACCCATACCCTACAAATTTGAGATTTATTACTGGGTGATATTGGAACAGAAGAGATTATAATGTCGAGTGTTGTGGACCTCCAGGACAAAAACCTCTGAGCTGTGCTTGCTGACTGCAACATTTCTAAAGCTAACGGATCAAACATGCTATTGTCTCTAAAGATTATGAGGCTGCATCCAGCAAGGCAGGAAAGGTTGAAGCTGAGGTGAAACGACTTCACAACCTAATTGTGGACATCAACAGCCACAAGCTGAAGGCCCAACAGGACAAACTGGATAAGATCAACAAAGAGCTAGATGAGTGTTCATCAGCAATCGCCAAAGCCCAAGTGGCTATCAAGACGGCAGGACGGTATGTGAACTTTGCCACTGCTGAAACTTATGGGAAAGGGTGATTGTGTTTTTCCACTGAACAGTATGACTCCATCCAAATACTCCGCATGTATTAACGATGGTTAACTACTTGGTACCCGACCATAACTGCAGTATGTTCTCGGAGTATGTGGGCGAGTAGTGTAAGGATACAATTTGGACATGGACTGCAGTCATCTTGCCTGTCCTCTGACCCACATGTTCACAGATGACCTATTCACATACACATTTCTGCAACAGCAAAAATTATTACAAATTTATCAGGAATTGTTTACACTGCTGCAACATTGCTTCAGACAGCCATTTTCTTTCTGTATTTTCCAGAGGAATTCTTTGGTTATTCAGAAGCTCCAGCTCAATTTTGGGATATCATTGTGTGTGGTACATCCGTATAATACAGATGTAGTAGATCATCCAGGTTCTGTTTGACTACTATTAATTGCCTACTGGGTATCGGACATACTGCTTTTTGTGTACTCGTTATGGAAGTACGCCTGTTTAGATGCAGCTTATCTCTCGACTCAGTAGCTTACCCATAAACTTAAAATAAAATGGGTTTAAAAAATACTACGATTCGAGCCACCTGAAACTACAGCCATGAATGTAGGAGTTTCTCTGGAGATTGTGATGGAAACCAGATATGTGTGCTTTGCCAAGTAAATGGACAGTCCCGTGTTTGGATTTATTGCTCAGTCATGGCAAGCCCCATTGTTTGGCAGAGAAGTGTTAATATACACATTGCTCTCTTTAACTGCATAAAAGTTTATCTGTGGTGTGAATGTTTATGGTTGGGTTGAGCAGACAGTAAATTACTAGGCAAATTAGGTCCTTTAAAGTACACTGCCAGCAAATGATTTAAAATCTGAAGTTGCGTTTTGCAATTTTAATCACTATTATTTCTTCAAACAAAACAAAAATGTACAGAATAGCAATTAAATGGTGAAAACACACTCTCTACTAGGAGCATTTTAGGATTTACTTGCAACAAGCTTGCTATGAGCTCTATTAAAGTACTTGCACTCGCAGGCAAAAATGAACATTATAGTGAAAATGCATAAATGTACGTTTCCAGTATTTGTTAGACAAGGGCTGCATTTGAAACAGAAAGTTGCTGCGAGAATAGACTGATGTCTCATAAGGCAGGACTTTCAACTAAAGGCATCTTCTAAGGATGTTTATATTGCACAACCTTTTCATGAGCCTTTACCATAATGTGACCTCAGCATGCTATGTAACTAAACCATAGAGTTAGCTAGATGGCTAACAGATGCCCCTAACGTCAGGTTAAACAAATTTATTTGGTTCGTCATACAATGCTTATTTCTTGGTAATTTTTCAAAAATCAAGGAGGGGGAGCTCAAACTTATTTGTATAAATTTAAAAAAAAAAAACTCTTCTGTGAAGTCTGGTCCAGCATTTTAATAAATAAATCCATCACTTGAAGGAGCTACTGCACAGATTTCTGGATAATATGCAGCATCAAAGATACATCAGTGTTTTTCAACTGGGGGCAGTTTGAAGGCCTCTTAGACAGGAAACGTGAGTTTGATCTGTTTCGAACAGTCCTTGATGCCTTGCTGTCTTGTTGGACATCCTCCTGAGGCAGCATTTTCCCTCTTTTGAATACAGCCAAAGACTATCTTCTAGGTGTGGTAAGCCTCTACAGCAGTGTAACTGTGCATATGCTTAAAAATAGCATAATTTTACATGAGAAGTGAGAAGTCGCTCTTCTGATGTGAATTTCACAAGTGTCCGTGAAGGTAGGGTGGAGGGATTTTTTTTTTTTATTATTTTTTTTTTTATTTATTTTTTTTTGTGGGTTAGTGAATATAACCAGTAAATGGTCATATTGACTGCCAAATTATGACTAGGTTACCACTGTATATAATCAAAGTTCATTAACCCTTTGGCATTTAAAAAAAAAAAAAAAAAAACCCACAGCAGAGCATAACTCTAGCCATAATAATTTGATGACTCAAAGTTCTGTCTTAAGTGATGCAAGGCACTAACGTTCTGTACAAGAAAAAGAAGGGGGGGGAATTAATACCAGGAGTAGTGTCTCGAGAGAGAGATCGATCAGCTTGGTCAACCAAGAAACCTTTTCACACACCTGTTTCTCAGTTGACTAAGTCCTGTAGTGCCTGTCGCTTCAGTGTACCACATCTGAAAGTAAACAGCAGAACTTACCTTTTCTGATGATGCGAATTGTTTCTCTGTGTGACAGCATTGTAATCAGATTTTGAATTTGCCGCAAATAAAACAATAGCATTTTATTTGTTAGTTGCCAAGTCAGTTTCTCACCATTATGGTTATATTGCCAGATTGCAGACATCTCCACAAAAGATCTCTATTGTCAACATTTTATGGTTGGATACATGTAAAAACGCCCCCACCCTTCTCCTTGAAGGAGTTAATGTAAAAATGTGGAAGTATGATCATGTATGTTGGATGATCTGGATAGCCTCGCTTGTTCTGGAGGGGAACAAAACAAGATACAGCATGTATGGCTGGCCTTTATAATGACCAAGATAAGAGCTTAAAAGTAAAGGTAGTGAAATTACCCTGAAAATAGCCTTGGGTTCAACTGGTGAGACTTTCATTTTAATGTTCTAGTGGAAGTCCTCAAGTTCCAGCTGCAGTAGAGCTACAGGCTACGTGTTACTGCACTACGTTTTATTTTATAGACGATGTTTTTAAAAATCTTAAAATTTCTTAAGGTAAACAAATCAACTTGGCTTAAATATTAAAAATAAATTAAATTTATAGGCTGTTTTTATAAAGCTTTGCTTAACAGCAAAAGCTGGTTTTGATGGGCATATTGTGCTAGAACATGGTCAGTGTGTTTTCTTATGGGGGGAGAACCCTACCATTTTCACCATTTCAAGTTTGTAATGATGTATAAACAGTTTTGACCCTTACTTCAGCTAATCCTTTTGTTTTCTTGACAGTAATCTGAAAAAGGCAGAGGAGACTGTTACACGATTGGAAACTGAGATTGCAGATAATGAGAAATTAATGGAGGATCTCACAGAGCAGCTCAAGAAACTGGAGGATCAAGCAGGAGAGATCATGAAGTCTTGCCAGGAGGCTGAGGTATGTTACTGTGCACATGTATTAACATATGGATTGTATCATAAAAAGGGATACTACATCTTTTTAAATATTATAGTATATGAAAGTCCGAATTGTGGAGGAAATGCTTTGTGATGTATGGTCAGTGATGCACTGCTTCTGATGATCTGTAGTGAGTAAACCAAGCAAAATATTTATTTAGATATGGTTTAAAGTACTCCTTTGCTTGACAAATCAATAGCCCAGGCATTTGGTGCAAGCTGTTGGTTGCCGCCGCCAGTATTCAAGACTTCAGAGGTGGAAATTTTCTGAAGGCTCGGCATGCGTGAGATGTGACGTGTTTGCTGATGCATCCACAAATAGCAAGGCTGTGGAAGTACTCCCAACCCCCCCGGTGAACAAGTTCAGATATTGTGACCGTTTTGAGTACATGTCTGAGGATTATTATTATTTATTTTATTTTATTTTTTTTAAAAATCCCCGCTGGCCAAAGGGAATTATGTCGTGGTTAAGTCTGTCTGTCTGTCTGTCCGTCCCAGAAAGGATTCTCGCCTTCTGAAGTCAACTCCTCTCTCGATTTTTGGAGGAGTTTCATGAAACTTGGCAAAAGGCTTTGCTATAGCACAGTAATGCGCGTTTTGCAATATATTCTGGGGGATATTGTGCTCTCAGAGCACTCGTTTTTAATTCCTTTGGATTTCCTACATTACGTTGCCTACTTGTTAGCTTGCGAAACTGTGAATGTTAGCTTGAACGAGGAGTCTTTTGTCATCCATGTTGCTGTGCTAACCAGCAGCGTTTTCACGGCAACACCACTTGAACGTCAAGCATTTCATGTAGATGACTTCCCATGCTGCAATCACAAGCTCTGTTTGAAGACAGCAAGTTTTCTTATCTGGAGTGATGCGTGTGCACCTTGATGCAGTAATTTTTGCACACTTGCCTGAATACCAAAGCTTGCTGCAATACTGGTAGAGTTGAAATCTGACCTTAAAAAAAAAAAAAAGGCTTCAGCTAAGTGGGTTAATTAGCATGCACGGGTGACGAACGATCTTTTCAGAATCAGGAATGTGCAACCATTTGGAAAAACTGATAAAAAAACACACTCTGCTGCACAAACTTGTCATAACTGCCCTGCTTATTACATACATGCACTTCACAGATAAAAATAGCCAGACTTTAACCTTTAAAGGTTAAAAAGACCAGACACGCTACAGTTCGCCACCAACAAGCTGAACTTTTGTCGGATGCAAACAAGATGTACTACTTTAGAAACTTTCTTGTCAGAGGATAATTTATCATATGCTTGTTCTTAATATGTAGCTACCTTACTTTTTAGTCTGTTCAACCGAAATTGGTCTGGGCAGCACACTAGCTTTAGTTGTTGGTGTTGACCATGTGTATGATCTACCTCACCTGTAGGAGGCGCTGCCTGAGGTGCAGGAACAGCATCGTGGGGTCTTGCAGGAGATCAAGGCCCTTCAGGAACAAGAGCACGCTTTGCAGAAAGAGTCGCTGAATGTTCGGCTGAAAGTAGAGCAAATTGATGCAGCCATTGCCGAGTGTCAGAATAAGATCAAACACTGGGAAAAAGAGGTGAGCGCTTGGACTAGGTAATTAGGCAGCTTTCTATTTATCCAATTACATAAACTCTTCCCAGACTTGTGGTTCTGTCTAAATATTACAGCATTGTTGTAGTTTATTCTTTCCTTCCTCCTCAGTCCACAAAGCTTGCTCTACACTCGATTGATGATAAACCAGCAGAGGAACTGCTTCAGCTGACCACAGAGCAGTTGGAGGCCATTAAGAGCCCAGATGTCATTAAAAACGAGATTGCTCTTTTGGAGGATCGCTGCGCCCAGATGAAGCCTAACCTGGGAGCTATAGCAGAGTTTAAGAAGAAGGTACATGGACGTTGTTTTAAATATAGGCGTGATTTTTCCATAATTTTAGCTCTTACAAACGTTAAACCACAAATAAATGCTTCACAGTATGATAATCTAATCTTTAAAAAAACAACAAAAAAACACAATATTAATTGACCATTTAAAAAAAAAAAAAAAAAATGGCTGGTGGAAAATTTAAAGGGGGAAAAATTATTTGGATTTTTTTTTTTTTTTTTTTAATGAGAATAACTTGGATAAAATCTTTTTGCCAGTATTTATCACATTGTTGTAAGTTGAGAGTGGCTTTTGATTTTAAAAAGAAAAGCAGTGTGCAGCCAGAAATAGTTTGGTTTTGTTGTGGTCAACATGCCATGGCTTTCTATGTGTTTGATGGTCATCATGTATTTATAAAGTTATGAACATGTTCAGAGTGGCAGCAGTGTAACAAGTTTACAAGAGTTTTCAGTATAGAAAGAGTTGACACATGAAACTTAAGTTGTTTATGGTGGGTTGTTGCAGTCTCTCTGTGTGTGTGTGTGTACATGCAGGAGGAGCTTTATTTGCAGAGAGTAGCTGAGCTGGATGAGATTACCACCCAGAGAGACAACTTCAAGAGGAGTTGCGAGGACCTGCGGAAACGGAGACTAAACGAGTTCATGGCTGGCTTTAACATCATTACCAACAAGCTGAAGGAGAACTACCAGATGCTGACACTGGGGGGAGATGCTGAGCTGGAGCTTGTGGACAGCTTGGACCCTTTCTCTGAGGGCATCATGTTTAGGTGACTCAGGAACTTAACTACCTGCATATGTTTTACATTTGGAGCAGTGGTGGTTCAGCATTTAAGGCTTTCAGCTACTGATTTGGAGTTTTGAGAGCTGAGTTGGTTTTTTGAGAAAGACGTATAAAGTGTTCACTGTAACCAAATCAGTCAAATTGTGGCCACAAGGATTCCCTCCCCCCACCTCCAAGGAGTGTACCGTCACAGAAATATTGCCTTTTCTGTATAGACAATTGTGCAGGCTTTGAAGTGCTTTTATTTTTAAATTAATAAGCTGTGAGAACTTTCCCTAAATAAATTCCTCTCCTTTCTCAGTGTGCGTCCTCCTAAGAAGAGCTGGAAGAAAATCTATAACTTGTCTGGAGGAGAGAAGACTCTGAGCTCTTTGGCTTTGGTCTTTGCCCTGCACCACTTTAAGCCCACGCCTCTATACTTCATGGACGAGATAGACGCTGCTCTAGATTTCAAGAACGTGTCGATTGTGGCTTGCTACATATATGTGAGTGTTCTTTGTCACCCTCCCATTTTGAGGATTTAGTGTTCCAGATCTATTCAAGTACCCTAGAACCTTTTTGTTCTAGACCTTTTAACTGCACTGTGTATTATACTTAATTGGATCGATCCCTGTTAGTCATCTAGCTCACGTTTGGCACAGGTGAACATAAGAGCCATTTTTAGTACAAAGGTCCTTTTTTAAATTGTCATGGTTTCTATATTCTTGTTTGAGAATACAGGTAGTCGTCGACTTACGACTGCGTTTGGTTACAACTGACCAGTCGTAAGCCGATCTGGTCGTAAGTTGGTCTATGTTAAATGAACGCAAGTATATTGTGATGTGTAATGATATTGTAATCATCTTAGTCTTATTTTATCAACATTTTCTTATTTCATTACCTTGGCTCATTATTTGGTTTAAGTCAAACACTGCATACTACACTGCGTACAGTACAATTCGTTTAATATGTGCAAAACAAAAAATATGAAATACAGGTGTGAAAAATAGAAAACATTTTAGTTTGAAACATACCAAAATACAAATGTAAAGCATAGCAAAATACAAAATTTAGTGACCACTGGCATCACTGGTGCTTGGCTGTGGGTTGTCTACGTCATCATCAGCTGTTGCAGCGCTCGGGCTGGCGGGAGTATTTGCTCGTTTCATAAACCAGGAGCTGGGGTGGAAACTGTATGATGGAGTGTGCGAGGGAGCGCGAGAGAGACCGCGCATGTGCCTGGAGCTGGGGAGGAAACTGTTGTACACGGCGAGAGGCGCTGCCGGGAGCTGGGGCAGAAACTGTCATACGCTCAGCTGGGAAACACTTTTATAACCAGACGGTTGTAAAGTCGATCGGTCGTAAATCGATGACTACCTGTAAAGGTAAAACTTGTTTTGAACCATTTCTTTGTCATCTGTAGTATGATTTTTAGTGTGGGGTGGGGGGAGATCGATTAAAATCGAAAATCAGACTTTTTGTGGAAAAAAAAAATCAAATCTCGAAGATTTTTTTTTTTAGGCCATATCGCCCAGTTCTACTTACAGATGCCTCCAGGCATCCCAGACGGGGCCTCTGGGTTCTTGCAGTGGAAGTCCCTGATGACTGAGGGGTCCAAGATGAAGCATGCTGGGATCCAACACCTCTCTTCTGGGCCATATCCCTTCCAATCAATCAAGTACTGCAGTCCTTGACCTTGCCGACGGGCCTTTAGCAACTTCTTGATGGTGTAGGACTCATCTCCATCAATGAACCTGAGGGAGAGGGAGCTTGGAGGGAGGGGAAAAGAAGCTGGAGACCAAGGGTCTTAGTTGAGATACATGGAAGGAAGGGTGAACATGACACATGGACCTGGGTAACTTCAGCCTAATAGTAGTGGGGTTGATAACTTTGGAAATGGGAAAAGGACCAACAAATCTGGGTGTCAGAGGTTTGAAGGGGAAGGTTGGCAGTAGATATCATAACCCTCTATCCAAGACGGTAGACTACGTCTGGTGGTGGCATCGGTCCGCCTTCCTCTTAAATAATTGGCTGGAGTGTAATAGACGATGCCTGGCATGTGCCCACACCCTGCAACAACATTGGATGAAGGTCTGGGCTGAAGGGACAGATGCTTCCTCCTCTTGCTTGGGAAAGAGAGGTAGCTGATACCTGAGACAGCACTGGAACGGAGTCAATCCAGTAGAGGATGATGAGAGGCTATTGTGTGCGTACTCAATCCAAGGCATGGCCTGGCTCCAGGAAGATGCATCATCTGAGCTCAAGCATCATAGGGCAACCTCCAGGCTCTGGTTGGTGCACTGGGTCTAGCCATTAGTCTGAGGATGGTAACCTGACGAAAGGCTGGGGTGTCTCCAATTAGTTTACAAAACTCTTTCCAAAAGTGAGCAGAGAACTGAGGACCCCTGTCGGACACGATGTCCAGTGGCAGGCCGTGGATCCTGAAAACATGGTTAATAAGAAGTTCAGCAGTCTCTTTAGCAGATGGCAACTTGGGGAGAGGGACAAAATGAGCTACTTTTGAGAAACAATCAACAATAGTTAGGCTACAGGTGTTACCCTTGGAGCTGGGGAGACCAGTGATGAAATCCATGGCAATGTGGGACCAGGGACAATGGTAAGACAGGTAGCAGTCTTAATAGTCCGGCCATGAGCTGGTTAACAGTCTTGCTTCTGGAGCACACATCACAGGCTGCCACAAAAGTCTTGACATCCTGCTGCATAGTTGGCCACCAGAAGTGTTGCCTGATAATGAAAAGGGTTTGGGCCACCCCAGGGTGACAAACGAGAAGAGAACTGTGACCCCACTGAAGCACCTGGGAATGTACACCAATGGGCACAAACAGAACATTAGGTGGTCCATTACCTGGGCCTGGATTGCTGGCCAGAGCCTCCTGGACAACCTTCTCGATGTCGAACCGGGCGGTGGCCACAAGGCAATGGGCAGGAAGGATAGGCTCTGTGGTGTCTTGCTGAGAGTCAGGTGAAAAGTGTCTGGAGAGGGCATCTGGCTTGGCATTCTTGGAGTCCGGTCTGAAAGAAAGCACAAAGTTAAAACATGAAAAGAATAAGGACCACCTGGCTTGGTGTGATTTTAAGTCACTTGGCAGACTTGATGTACTCAAGAGTTCTATGGTCAGTCCATATGATGAAAGGGGCCTCAGTCCCCTCTAACCAATGTCTCCACTCCTCCAGGACCAACTTGATGGCCAACAGTTCTCAATCACCTATGCTATATTTGCGCTCAGCTGGAGTCAAGCAGTGTGAGAAGAATGCACAGGGGTGCATCTTGTCATCCATAAATGATCTCTGGGACAGGACAGCCCCAACTCCCGTGTCAGAGGCATCCACCTCAAGCACAAACTGAGCTGTAGGGTCGAGAACAATAAGAATGGGAGCAGTGGAAAACTTGGTTTTGAGGGATGTGAAAGCATTCTCAGCATGGTTGTTCCAGAGAAAAGAACGCTTGGAGGATGTGAGTTCTGTAAGAGGGGCAGAGATGGAGCTATAATTCCTGATGAACCTTTGATAAAAATTAGCAAACCCCAAGAAGCGTTACAGCTCCCTGCGAGAGGAGGGAGTGAGCCAGTCTGAGACTGCCTTGCCCTTGTCTGGGTCCACTTGGACCTTACCTGGGGAGATGATGAAACCCAGAAATGAGATTGTGCGCTTATGGAACTCACATTTCTCAGCTTTAGTGAAGAGTTGATTTTCTAGTAGCCACTGTAGAACCTGTCTGACATGGGACGTGGGAGTTTCGAGCATGGGGGAAAGGATCAAGATGTCATGAAGGTATACAAAGATAAACTGGTTGATGAAATCTCCTAAAGATGTTGTTGACCAGTGCTTGGAAGACTGCTGGCACGTTAATGAGGCCAAAAGGTAAGACCAAGTATTTGTAGTGCCTGGTGGGCATATTGAAGGCTGTCTTCCACTCGTCCCCCTCCCTAATATATACCAGGTGATAGGCGTTGCGGAAATCCAGCTTGGAGAAAAATTAGGCCCTCTGCAGCAGCTCAAAGGCTGTGGACATGAGAGGAAGTGGG